>OZ005649.1:17798650-17946150 GCA_963930645.1 Salticus scenicus
GCGCGCACGCGCGCGTGTGTGTGTGCATTTTATTTAATGTTTTCAATAAAAATGCTTTTCACGCCTATATGGTAGAAAAATTATTGTTTAAAGTCCAATTTTCAACATTTTCTATTGCTATAATTGTGCATTTTGAGATCCTCTGAATATAAAAATCATGTTTTAATGGTTTTTTATGTGTCTGTTATCAACATGACTAAAAATCAATTAATTGTAAGAAATTCACATTAGTATTTAAAGTAATATCTGGTTGCCACTTGAAAAGTTTTACCAAGATCGGTAAGCTTCAAGGAGTATTGGGAGTGAAAACAATCTGAATAAACTTTAAAATTAATAACAGCTTTCAGTTTTTAATGAGTGTAGGTATTGTATTCAAACGAGAAGATTTATGGGGAGGTATCTCACTCACACATAAATATATACCCCGTGACAAAAAGATAGGTACAAGGGGTTTTTTCTTTGATTTTTCATAAAATAACATTACCTAAATTGTGCTGATCATTTATTATTGTCATAAAATAACACTATTCCCAGACTCATTTTTGTTTTAAGACTCATTTAGAAAGGTTTTAAGACTAAAATTTTTCTAATTTAAGACTGCACCTGCGACAAAAAGATAGGAACAAAGAGTTTTTTTAAATTTTTCATAAAATAACTTTATGTAAATTGCACTGATCATTTATTATCATAACAAAATATTATCATATCAAAAACATATTAAATATTTGAGTCATATTCAAAATAATCATATTCAAAAATTAAAAAAAAAAAAAAAAAAAAACTGTGT
The DNA here is from genome assembly GCA_963930645.1 of Salticus scenicus. Classification (NCBI taxonomy): domain Eukaryota; kingdom Metazoa; phylum Arthropoda; class Arachnida; order Araneae; family Salticidae; genus Salticus; species Salticus scenicus. The sequence goes on from OZ005649.1 coordinate 17,799,438, forward strand.
TCCTATCTTTTTGTTGCGGTGTGCAGTCTTAAATTAGAAAAATTTTAGTCTTAAAATTTTCTAAATGAGCCTTAAAACAAAAATTAGTCCGGGAATGGTGTCATTTCATGATAATAATAAATGATAAGCACAATTTAGATAATGTTATTTTATGAAAAATCAAAGAAAAAAACCTTTGTACCTATCTTTTTGTCGCGGGGTGTATATCAAAAATAAAGCTATTTATACAATATTTCCAAACGTTTTTTAAGATTAGTACTATACAGTACTTTCTTTTATACACCCTTATCTCGAATCTGTTTTTACAGCACAAAAATATATGATAAGAAAAAAAAAAATGTTAATCTCCCCCCAGATATCAAGTTAAGTTTGGTTCAATATTATTTTTTAAAACAATTATAATAAACATATAGTTACAATTATAATAAATATAGGTTTTTTTTTTTTTTTTTTTAATTTATTGGTAATAAAACAATTTTTCTAGCCATTAAATTTTTACTTTATTAGACGTAATATGAATAGGACACTTCTTATATTTTTCTTAAGAGAATTAGCAATGTGTAAAAATATGATTTAAAAATTTTGTATAAAATGAAATTTCTGAAGCTATAGAAAAGTTTTGATTTTAAATGCAATTTTTCTGCTTACAAATAATAATACCTAATGGATTTATCTTGTCTAAGTGCATTTGTGAAAGCAGTTTTGAAACGAATCAAAATTATTTTTTAAAGCTCACTGTAGATTAATTAAAAAAAAAAAAAAAAAATCCTAATTTTTTTTTTTTTTTAAAGAAATTTTTACAACTTATTGTTGAAAAGAAACAACAGTAACAAAAAGTAAATTAGCTTAGTTCAGATAATTTTATATTTTGGTCAATTTGTAATGGTAATTCTATACATAATAAATAATTAAATAATGGTCTACGGGAGAATTCATTCGGGGTAATAAATTATTTCTCTTTATATTTTATTGATAAAAATGCCTGATTATTTTGCTCTCTTCTGCTGCTATCGGCTAAGTCCTTTCAAGTAGGTGAAGGAGTGATTTCTTGGTCGGGTGCCAATTTTTGGAAGGTGCCACTGCCTCCTATTACAATTGTTCGGAATTGGAAGGAAAACCGAGCTTAGGAAAGGCATAACAGAAATTCAGAAAAGATTTTGTTACCATTGTGGGAATGACCGGACTCTCTCTCTCTCGTTTTTCATAAATATATGTTTTGCTATTATATAAACATCTCCATTTTAGATTGTTTTTCGTGCATAATTATATTTCGTCTTCTTCTTTTTATCCTGATAACTATTCCGATTGTAAATGTCAATAGAGCGGTGACAAATCGTGAAATTTAAAATGTATCTACTTCTACATCTTTAAGAAAAAGGAAAAAAAGAAATCTCTAGTGTATCGATAAAAAAAAAAAAAGAGAGAGAGAGAGAGGGGGAGAGAGAGAGAGAAGTTCTAAATTTATTTAAATCGCTCTTGTTTTATGCTTATTTCAATACAATCATACACAAAAATAATACAAACAACATTTCCTTAACAAAAACAAATCCTCTTCCAGAAATTTGCAAATATTAAATCTAAACGTGCAGTTTTTAAAATAATTAGTATTAATTACGTCACTGTAAGTGAGTGGGAGTTACTTCGCACTAGTGCTGTATTATGGACAATTGGTTACGTCACTGTGAAGCTAGAATAATATATATTATTCTCTTGATTTATTTAAATATATTATTATAAATGTAATTTTGTTTGTTTAGTTATTTATTTATTCACACCTCCACGGGGAATTTTATTTTGTGTTTCTATTAACTATAGGGTGATTATAATTAAAGTTACGATTTCAAAACGCTATAATTTTAAAACTACCCATCAGACCGATTTGGTATTTTACCAGAGCAATCGTGAGGCAATGAAATTTTGTTTTGGGGAGGAAAAAAGTAGTTTCCAACATGTTCCTATAGATGGCGCTGTCAGAGTAATGTCAGGGGAATGCAGGGGAAACGCCTAAATGGACTCATTAAACACAGGAATGTTGTTAGCAACACAATGGAATAGCAGGAAACAATAGACTTCAAAGGTTTGCTACAATTTTTTTAGCAAAAAGATATGTGTTTACAGCAGAAACAGTCATAGTGAAAAGAGAAAAAGAGGAGCTTCATTAAACAAATACTTTACGGATAATTAACGGCACATTTTGGAACATTTTCTTCTTCTTCTTCTTCTTCTTCTTTTACCAAACAAAATCATTGCCTCACGATTGCTCTGGTAAGATATCAAGTCGTTCTGATGGGTAGTTTTAAAATTATAGCGTTTTGAAATCGTAACTTTAATTATAATCACCCTATATTTTGAATAAATTAGTGATAGCAAAACTTTAACTTTTGGCTATACTTTAGAATTACTATAACCATTTTTTGTAAACAATATAAAAACTTCTTAATGATTATGTAAACAAAAAATATTTGAAATTTAATACGTTTTCTTCCTTGTTTATATACACATATATATTTATAATGAGATCTTCGTGCTTTTTTTTTGTCACCCTATAGTACTAGAGAAATATCATTGCAGGTTAAGGTTAAAAATGAAAGGTATGTACTTAAAATTTGTGAAATTCAGCTTCGAAAATTTTTGTAAGCAACATTTATTTAATTTACGTCTTGTGTAAGGAGGACTGATTCGGTATACTCCGAATACATATAATAAAAGTAAAGTTAAATAAAAGTATATAATAAAAGTAAAGTTAAATAAAAGTATGTAATAAAAGTAAAGTTAAATAGAAGTATATAATAAAATTAAAGTTAAATAAAAGTATATAATAAAAGTAAAGTTAAATAAAAGTATATAATAAAAGTAAAGTTAAATAAAAGTATATAATAAAAGTAAAGTTAAATAAAAGTATATAATAAAATTAAAGTTAAATAAAAGTATATAATAAAAGTAAAGTTAAATAAAAGTATATAATAAAATTAAAGTTAAATAAAAGTATATAATAAAAGTAAAGTTAAATAAAAGTATATAATAAAAGTAAAGTTTCTGAAAGTAAAGAATTCAGAAACACAAAATAAATAATGCTAAAAAAAAAAAAAAGAAGAAGAAGAAGAAGAAGGTTTTTTTAACTGCATAAAATGTTTATGTTTTCTACGGTGCTGAATCCGAAGATGATCTTCCTTTCCCCAAAAAATACAAATATTGCTTTTTTTTTTTTATATATATATATAAAATAAATTAAAATATTAGATAGTATTCGTTTCTATTTAATTAAAAAAACTGAGAGTTTTTTTCAGTAATTTTTAGCATAGTATACCATAAAATCCTGTTTTTATTTTTATTTATTTATTTTTTATTTAATGTTATATACACTTATGTCCAAAAGGTAAGTAACAACCAGTTTTCCCGTTTCATTCTTTTGTACATAAAAAGTGAATATATAAACATACTGTATTCACTTTTCTGTTTTTTATTTCTTTTTGTTTTTTTCGTATGTGAATAACTTAAAAAAAAAAAAAAAAAAAAAAAAAAAAAAAAAACATTCATACGAAAAGGAAAATTTGATGGCATATACGTTTTAAAATTCTTTATTGACCTTTTTATTATTTTGGAAACACTCAAAGTTTACAAATTGATAAAAATATTTTTCACAAAGTTCGTTATAGACAAAAAAGAAAAGTTAAAGTAGTAAGGAAAATCATGTTTTAATTTAACTTTTGGAGACTTGCGTATCTTCACCTATCTGTAATATATCGGCGGAAACCGAAGCCAATGTTATTCTAGGGAAAATTTTGATTACTTATAATTCATTAACTAAAACAAATTTTTAAATTCTGTTTTCACATTCAGAAAATTCACAACTGTTAAATCAACGGACGTTTTTTTAAAAACGAAATTTCTAAATTTTAAAACTTTTATTTTGAAGCTGTAAAATACGATTTTTCAATAAGTAAAAATTTTCATTTTACAGTTCAAAAAAAAAAAAAAAAAAAAAAAAAAAAAAATCTGTTTTAGTAAAACACCAGTTATTTTAACAATGGTGATTTTTATGAAAGTGAAAATAGAATTAAAAAATACGTATTAGTTGATGAGTTATAATTAAACAAAATTTCCCATAGAATAACATTAACTTGGGCTTCTGTCGACGGTAAGTGAAGCAGGCCATTGAAACCATTTACCATTTAGTTTCTTTTTCTGAAACTATGTTTAAATTTTCGTTTTTACAAAGCTTACTTTTGAGAAAAATTGAAGAAATAGCAGCTTAAAAATCATTGCATATGTTAAAGTTATATAAAATTCGAATAATTTTTTGATAACGAATGTGCCATCCAAATTTCATATCAATATATTCATTTGTTTGTAAATTATACCAAAAAAAGAGAATTGCTAATTAGCTTTTGGACATGAGTGATAGCTATTATATTTTGTTTACTTTTGTGTGAAAGCATAAATTATTTCTTTTTCAAAACCTTTCAATCTGTATTCAGACTTTATGAATTACTAATACATAATTTTTATTCTTATTTATCATCAGTCAACTAAAAACATGTTTTTCTTTTCTTGGTTTCTTTTTCTTTTTAGTCCCGCTTTTAGGCATTTCTTTATATATATATATATATATATATATACACTCCTTCTCATAATTATAAGGACACCCTTTTTTCTATATTAACTAAACATTGAACAGTATTATTTAAACAAATATATTTTTTATTAATCTGAATTTCATTAATAGACTATATTTAAAAAGTTTTATCGTTTTTATATCTTAAACAACGTTAAATATGGTAAAAAGATGATTTTTCAGGTGTTCACAATTATAAGGACAGCTCGAATTTTAGTAATTTTTTTCAGTTATTCTTTAAATTAATATTTTATGGGGTCTCTTTTTAGGATTAAACAGTCAGACATTCTCTCTGGTATATATATATATACATTTTTTTTTAATATAGAGTCTCAATACCATTTCATATAGCACATATGATATTCCTAATCCATTTAAACTATTTAAAATTGCTTTCCACTTGCATGCACTTTTCTAATATCATAAGTTAAGGTTTTTTCAACTTTTAGGCCATGGGAAAGGCAATAATACAGAAGTTTCTTTCTTCAAACTATTTCCTATTGCTCTAAAAGTAGAGCAAAAATGTAAGTATTGTTGAAAAAAATATTATTACCCCCCAAAATCTAACAAAAATCTGATAACTCCACGTTTAAAATTTGCGGATATTCTCTTGATGTTCATAATAATAGAAAAAATTACTAAATTCATTCTGCCTTCAGTAGAAGCAGCTCCCCAGAGCACCACAGATCCACCTTTAAAATGCCCGATTCACATCTGCCTTTAAAAAATCTGCTCTATCTTTCGTTATCTTCAGATCGTGCCAGTAACTGTTAAAACCGTTTGGTTAATCAAGAATAAAATGTTTTTCAGCCGAAAATGCAACATTTTACCATTTAATATTGTCTTTATTCAACTTTAACACAGTTGTTCTTTCCCCCCATTAAATGCTGATTGATTATTACAGGTTTTTTTATTCATTTTAACGTATTATTAATTATTTTAAATATGCATAAATGTGGACCCCAACCTATTGTTAAAAATCACGAGCAAATTCAGCAGCAGTCATTATGAGTAGAAGAGTAAGAGGAATTATCTCTGTAAAACAACTCTGATTTTGCATCATATCTCTCTCCTATCGAACCAGCAGTTCAACGTTTGATCCAATTTCCTTCAGCAATTTTAGATCTTCGAATTTCATTAGAAATTCAGCGGATTGAAATTATCCTTCCACTTAAAAAACACATTTATCATACTTCACTACTTGAACGTTCTTTTTTTCGAGAAATTATCAGTAATGTCCGTCCAAGAAAAATTCAAGGCCTCTATATGAATTAATCTAGCCCAGTAGTTAACAAATTCGCATGTCAACTGTAATTTATCCGCTAGTAAGTTAAATAAAACGAAAAAATCTGGATGGTCCCTATAATTATGAACATCTAAAAACGTGGAGAAAAACACATTTTGCATTATTTTTTATTAATTTTGTTTTATATTAAAAAAATTATAACAGTTTTGGTTTTTAGAATACTAGATATATTAAGTGCACTTAGAATAATCTTGTTTATAATTATTTTTACATTGGTTATTTCAAAATATAAAGTGTCCTTATAAATATGAGAAGGAGTGTATATATATATATATATATATATATATATATATATATATTTATTTATATATAGTAATACATTAATATAATAATATCAGTGCAATTTTTTTTTTTTTTTTTGAAATTTAAAGATGAATTAACTTCAGTTTTAAAACAATTAATCGGATCATAAGCGAAGACTACCCATATCAAATCTAAAACGAATTAAAGAGAAATTGAAATGAATATTGGAATGAGAATAAAGCATAATTTGTATTCTAACGTTTTCAAGGGCCTGGTAGAATGCAAATATGCTAAAAAATGGATGTTTTTCTGTCACAAAGAAAGCTAAAGCTAAGAATTTCTTTGTTCACAGGCCCGAAACACCCATAGAAAATCCATATAAATAAAGATCAAAATAAAACTATTACCAAAAATGATAATCCAAAACCATATAAGATTTAAATAAAAATACCAAAATACAAAATTACTTAATAAAATATATTTGAAATGGTCCCAACTCAAACAATACACATGTAAAGAAACTCACAAAGTGATTCCAGAAAAAATGAAGATCATAATAAAACCATTACATAAATATGGCAATCCTAGACCATGTAAATTGAAGATTAAAATAAAAACCATTCAAAATGTAGAAAAAAAAATAAATAAACAAAAAAATAGAGATTACTTTGAAATTTGTAAACTAAACTGACGCAAAATACGATACACATGTAATAATTTAACAATCAGATAACAGTTAATCATATATATATATATATACATAGATACTGAGATTAATATTTAGATAATTTAATCATGAATACTTAAAATCATTTCGCCGAATAATTACGGAGCTAGCAATATAATAGTTGAATAATATAATAGCCTAAAGGAACGCCAAAAGGCGGTACATTATTTTTAAAAATGGGAAATACCTCGAGAAGAATGTGTTAAATAATTTACTTCGAATTTAATGCGTTTTATGTAAATTTATTTTTACTTACATATTTATTTAATTTTACTTACACTTTTAGCATATTACTTATAATGTTGAGAAAAAATAACAGCTTTTTAATAACAGTATTTAAATGATTTAAATTTTTAGATTTAAATTTGTTCATAGACTTAACCCGCTAATGCCCAAATTACTTTTGCAAAATAATATTAGCTGATTATTTCACTTCTATATTAACATAGACAACTGACAATAAAATATATTAACTTAAACAATTCTTAGGATAGTTTTAAATTTCAAGCCTATCCTCGTTTATTGACGTTTAGTGTTCTAGCGGGAAAATTTCGAGATAGAAAAACTTTAAGATAACAAATTAATTTCCTATTATATGTTGATAAAGATTTCGAAAGTAAAGTATTATAATATATATTGTTATTCAACTTGATTTAAGTTAGTATACCTGCGCAAAAAGCAAATATATGTGCGACGAATGAAAAATCATAAAATGACTATCCAGATTATGGAATAATAATTAATAGTAGGCACATAAAACTTTCATTTAGATGACGCTATAAACTGTCACTAAAAAGCAGAAATCATTCCAAGAAACCACAAAAAATATACGTGTCATTTTATTAGCTGTCCTCAAATGAGGACACTGGACGCTAACGGGTTAAGTAGTTTTCAGTTATTTTAAAAATTAGCTGATGGAATAAAAATAAACAGGTATATGAAGATTGTACGCGATTAAATATATCCAACATTTTTAATGCTGAAAATCTATTTTTCCAGAAATAATCTTAATCGTTTTACAGAAGAACTGTATGGAAAAAACTTTCTTTAAACGAATTAGTATTTCAACTTGCTATCTTTAATACTGAAAGGAATTAAAAAGAAATTATTAACAAGTTAATTGAAAGATTATCTGAAATTGCCTTTTCCCTTTTAAGATTTCATGAACAAATTGATTTGGGTGTAAATAGAACATGAGGAAGAAAATTTAATTAAGGTTAAAGTAAATATAAAAAGAACTTTATATTTCTGTAAAAGCTGATTAATAACATTTGAAATTCGAAGATAATTCCAAAATTACGTATATAATAGTAATTGTACAACATTTCGTATTCCAATTAAAATATTTTACTATTATTAATGAATTTTGCACAAGTTTTGCTTTTTAAAATATCTAATTTAAGAATAAAAGAACACACACACAAGAAAAAAAAAAAAAAAAAAAATCATCTCTCTCTATATAAATGGGTGGAGGTCGATTCCCCTGATGTATGATATCTTGACAGAAAAAATGGGTCGTTTCCCCCCACCCTTTTTTCGAAGGCACAGGTCGTTTGCCCTGATCCCCCTTTCCTTTGTCCATGCTTATGATTGACATGCACTGCTGAACAGGGGGGTTCTTCATTCCCCTACAGGTGACTTAAATTGTACACACACACACACAAGGGAAAACAGATTATGTGATACATTTATAGCATTTATAAATAATCTCTCGGAAGAAAATAGTTTTATTTGCATATGTATATTGCATAACTGGTCTTCCTGTCTAGCATAATTATTTATATATGTATATGCTGTACTTTTATTTTAACAGAAATTTAAGTATCAGGTTATGATATTAAAATATAAATTAATAATTTTGTATTAACGATATTAATAAGCTATTTTGTAAAGATTTCGTAAGGAATACAATGGGAATATTTGATTTTCTTACTTTTAAGTTTTAAAATAAAATTTTTGTTTATAATAATTTGCGATAAAAAATTCAAAACTAGGTTGAAGAGAAAAAAAAATAATCTTAAATGTGTTTCTTTCTTTCTTTTTGTTTTTTAATTATCACAATAAATAATTATTTATAACCAACTAGTGGTGAAAGAAAAGAGAAAGTTTGAATAAATATACATAATTTATCATTATTGTGATCAAACATAAGGAAAGAAAGTTTGAGTTAATCAATAAACAGTTACATACAGAAGTATAGCCTTTTACAAGGCAGAAGATATTGAAAAAGTTAATGATTTGTATCTTCTATATTGATTAATGAGTTATGTCTATAAAATACAAACAAACTGCAACAGAAAAAAAATAATAATAATAATTACTAGAAGTATAATAAGGAGCAGAGTCCACCACAGACAAGTGGAGACGGTTAAACCAGTTTGATGTGTGGTGTAATATGATTAGAAAGAGTGATAATATTAAAACATCTCAACCTCCAGACTGTTCACGCAATGTTCGCACCAAAAATCTGATTCAAAAAGGGAAGAGTCGCTTGACACGTAAGAAGAGCATATCCATAAGGAAACATGCTAGGAAACATGAAAGTATCAAAACCATCTGTACAACGAATACTTAAAAATGACATTGGATTAAGACCTTATAAAAAACGAATAAAACCGAAACTCATAGAAACTCAAAAGCAGAAAAGAATCAAATTCGCTAATTGGGTGCGACACAATTTCAGAATCCACTGGACTACACGATTTAAGATGAATTTGTACAGAAGATGAACTGGGATAAAATAAAATGTTAAAAAATGCTGATTTCAGAACTAAAACGAGCTGTAAAGAGAATAAGAAAGGACGTAATAATGGAAAGTTGTCTAAGTTGGACCAGACGCTTACATCGAATGGCAAACAGCAACAGGGATTATTTACATAAGTTAATATGTTGTATTTTGTTTATTATTCTATCTATATTGTTTATGTGTAAAACCAAGTTGGGTTTCACTTAAATAAATATAGTTATACATCAATTTATATCAATCTATTTTATTCTGGTACACCCGTTATATATATAGCCGTAGGGGCCTCTGCTCCTTCTTCTAGTTATCATTTATTTATTTCTGTTATACTTGTTTCATATTTGTTATGTATGACCTTATATATCAGGCTCCCAGAAAAGCTCATTAACTTTTCAATATCTATTGCTTTTATAAAGTTTAATTTCCATGTATAATTGTTTAATGATTAAAGTATGAGTACTTTGGATCAATTCATATTTCATTTGAATCCTGAATATATATTTTTAAATTCATAGATAATTTTGGCAACTGTTCATTTGTTTCTCTTGCATTCTACAGTTATAATGGATCATAAATAGGCACATATTTTTTATTTATGGAGGTGAAGGGTGGGGTGTAAAAAATTATTTTGTTTTTATTATTTTAGCTTTATAGAAATTTAGGAAAATAATTATATCCGGGTTTTTACTTATGTATTACGTATTTAATTTTCAGAAGCTTTCCAGTTTTTCAACGTTGGTTAATTTATACACAGTTGTTTATTAATGTTAATTGTTTAATTAACAATAAAGCATTCGCTATTTTTGCTAAATATCAAATGAAAGTTTTAAAAATATATTTATTCTGTGTTCATAAATACTAAAGTCTTACAACTTCCAACTGTGTTTGACATATCAGACATTAACTTTAGAAAACTGAACTGTAATGAAAAATTTCTGCAATATATATGAATAATAAATGCACGCGTTTTGAGAAGAAAAGTCTTTTTCATCAGGAAAGAAATGTGTACTATTTATTCTATAAAGAAGCACATGCAATCATACTCCGTATTTTATCTCATAAAGGTAAAATGCATTTCTTTTCTAGCGAAGGAATATTTTGTTCTTTCGAAATACGTTGCCTATATATTAATCTTTTATTGCGTATTCAAAATGTTTTCTGTTTTAATTTGTGACTCTGCATTTATTTTATACCATGTGCTTGCTGCTTGCCATACCTTTTACATCTTTGAAAGTAAAGAAAATATTTCATGTGCATAATTCAAAATTTACAAAAATCGACTTTCATTGTATTATTATTATTGTTAGTTTTTTCCCCTGAGCAATACTAGTTCAAACGGCAATAATAAGGCAATATGGTTGTTCCCAAATTTATATAATTAGTAATATTATAACTGCAAAAGAAGTTTTTAGACAAACGAGAAATTTTCATATTTCTGATTTAAAATGCGTGCTTGGTTACGACTGTTAAATGTACTAGTAATTTATTTTTTTATTCGAAACCTAATTTTTGTCTTAGAAGTTTAAGTTCTTGCTTTTTAAGTTTAACATTTTTATTTAAAATTGGTGTATGAAAATATAACTTCTTTATTTAAAATTGGTGTATGAAAATAAACTTTTATTATTAATATGAAAAAAAAAAAAAAAAAAAAAAAAAAAAAACTGCAGGTTTTGGAAAAAAAAAAAGTAGTTTGTGAAAATGGAAAATTTAATTAAAGGAGTCATAATAGCGAATTTTAGCACTCGTGTTTCCTATAGATAAATATCTCTAATCCCTTTGAGAAGAGTATGGATATTTCTAGTTATCTTAAAAAAGAAGTGGAGGGGAAGAGATGGGGAAAGATAATGTGGGAGAACTTACCAGCGCAATCGACCTGTAAGGTAAAAACCAAATTTCTCTCACCCCCTTTAAATCAGGGGAAACGACCAGGCCCCATATAAATGGCTAAGACAGTTTTTTTCCTGTTTGTCCGTTGCTGGACGCAAGTTGGTTCGCTAAGAGAGAGTTCCTTCTCTTTGTCTGCGTGTTGTTCCACCAGCTTTTCATACTTTAGTTAATTTTAAAAAATCTATATGTCTGATCGATAAGTTAATTAAACTGACGGAATCAGAAAAAATGCCCTTTTCATTTGGTATCTTATTTGTAACGAAATTTTGTTTAGATTTTTTAAAATTAATTAAAATGTGAAAATAATATCCTTAAAAAGCTTTAAAAACGGATATTTAAATTTTTAATTGTTGCCCCCCCCCCGCAATATATATATATATATATATATATATATATTATTATTTTTTTTTTTCAATATAAAATAAAATGTGCTTCACGCGGAAAAAATAAATAAATAAATAAATAAAATAAATAAATATTAAATTTGCTCCTGAACATGAAAAAATAAAAATATGAAAATGGAGTAAAGAAAAATAAATAAATAAATAATATACCTCAATTTTGATTCCAACCCCCTTTTGTTTAATTAGTATGTTAAATAGATGAATCCCGCTTGGCATGAAAGATAATTCAGCATTACATTAAAGAGCTTTACTTATTGATAATCCTGGGTAATTTTTAAAATTTTTGTTGCTGAAATAGATCGGACATTTTTCGCCATGGACTCCACTTTCGTAAAAGCCACTTTAAGCGAAGTAGCGCATAAAGAATAAAATTATAAAATGTTGAAAAACAGAGAAAGAAAAGGAAAGGAAAACGAAAAGAAAGAAACAAAACAAAACAATATAATTAATTATGTATTTTTGTCTAAAGTGACGATAAAAATTCAAAAGTCGCCAAGGGGAGCTACATTAAGGCTGTACCAGAATCAGGTTTACATATTTCAGTATTTCATTATTTATTTTTCTATATACCAACTACTATTAACTAACTCAACTGCTATTATAACCACAAAAATTAATTGTCTCGTGCGATAGACGTAGCCGATCATAGCACATTGTAATATTATATTTGGTGTGAAATTGTTGTCATTTTATGGTTGATCGAATAAATCAAATAAATATAGAAATTAACGTGAAAGAAAATATTATGTACACCACATATAGTGTTGTTCATATGTAACTGGGATTCAAATATAAAATGGCTACTTCAATTTTTTCGATACTGTCCGTTTCGAAACTGTCATCTGATAAGCACCCAAATGGAAGGCCACTGGCAAGCTATTGTCACAGGCAATAGGGACAGACACCTGAGAGTCTTCGAATGAGTGGGTCGTGCCGAAGGCAGCGGGGAACCAAAGCGGGCTTTAAAGCAATTTCATGATTTCTTTAAATTTTATTTTTGTTTGTAAAGTGATATAGAAAAGAGTTTCCTCTAAATATAGTGACCAGCGAAGCGAGAAAAACCTTCCTTGGTTCACCACCTTCATTGATTTCCTGAATTAAAAAATGGTTTCGTTAACGAACTGTGATCTATTGGCACGCAGGCAGCATCAGGCCGAGTTTTGTACATTTCGAGTTTGATTTTGAAATTTTTCTCGTATTCGGAATTCGGTTCGTTCCCGAACCGGGCCTTTGCTAGTAAATAAGAATCGAGAAACATTTTACAACGATATCATTTTTGCAATAGTGAAAAAAAAATATATATAACGATACTCATTACAAATTCACAAAGTTACATTTCACAAATACGTATCTCACGAATATTAAATGCGTGACAGTTAAGACTATTTTCTGATTGAAAAAAAAAAAATCGGTTAAGTTCCATAAAATTTTAATTGTAGTACGAGAATATTAATGAGCAAAAAAATATAGTTATTAACAAGAAATACATAAGTAATCGGCATTTACATATTGAATATAAAGACAAAATGAATTTCATAAGCATATATTCACTAATTTCAGATAATAATAAACTTAAACATGTAGAAAATAATGTACATTCGACTTGCGTTTTGGAATCATAAGGAAGTGCTCGCGGGTTACTGTGCGTGCAACATAATTTAATCTCTAATTTACATAAAACAACAGTTTAAATATAGTAACACCCTTTCAAGCTCCAGAGTACTTGTTACTTTAAAGTGAATTGTATAAAGGGATTATCCTGCCACTCACTTTGAATAACTAAGGCTACTAAGATTAGCTTATTGTAACAGATTTCGCATTACATGGACAAAGCTGTCATATTACCTCTTTAGTATGTTGTACTTTAAAATTGATAAACAGATACTATTTCACACAGTGAAAAAATGTTTTTCTTCCATTATTCGTTAGGAAAAGGTGCGTGGGTGAAATCGCGAATATTTTAGGGGCCCACTATAGAGAATGTTAAGTTTTGTCGCATTTGTGTGTTCGCGAATAATGAAAATCCGCGAATGTTAAGGGATCACCGTATTTATATGTGAATATATCTGTGTGTGTGCGTTACACTTGCACTCATGTGTATTTTACCATTTTTTTTTATTAATTTCGATTCTTGTTTGTGTGTTTTTCCAGTACAAATCTTGCAATTGACTTTTAGCTGACTTCCCTACTAGCTAGACGTTTGAAACTTTCAGAATAGCTCAGAACCTGATGACAGCAGAATACTTCGAACCCGATTTTCGAATTTTTTATTAGTTTTTATTTTTTTATTTTTTTAAATTAAAATAAGAAAATAATAACCTCCTAATAGCTTTAAAAAATAGCCATTAAAATATTAGCTATAATTTAATTGTTGCCAATAATAATAATAATAATAATAATAATAATAATAATAATAATAATAATTACTAGTTCATTGTCTTTCGACATAAAAATAAATAAATTTAATTAAAAGTGAACGTTAAAAAATTGTAAAAAGTTAAATTATGCATCGCACAAAAATTGACGTCATTATCCCTTTAAAATTTTTATACGCATTAGTTCTATAGCTATGATTCAACAGAAAATTTAAAAACATGGTATATACATATATATTTTTTTTATCTTATAATTATTTATATGTATGTACTTGAAAAGAAACCGCACCAATAAATAATTATATCATTATTTATTTCGTAATTTTTAAATATTAAGGCATTTTTAAAAAAATACTCATCCGTCTGGATATACATAAAATGTATAATAATTTTTAAGGGCGAATTTTTCTATATAAAACTTCGATTTTACTGATTGATAATTTGAAAATATTCAGTTTAATATCATACTAAACACAAAAAAATTATGTATTCCATTTTAGTTTTTTTAACAGTTTTGCATGGATTTTTAAATATCTACATCGTAAATGGGTCGTTCATTGTAAAGGTGAATTGTCTCCTTGTAAATGGATTCTGAAAAAAAGAAGGTTTTTGCAAATTTATGTGTTGGGAAAAAAAGTCAAGATTCAGTAAGTATTTAATCGATTTTTAGTGTTTAATACAAATCAGAGTTATAAGAATTTATGAATTATAAAGAAAAATAATTTGAAGCAACTTAAAAACTTCATTTTTTGACTGCCGTAGGTAATGGAAGTATTGTATTCGGTCAAAAAATTCGATATCGAGATTTCACCTGATTTACATAATTTAAGGTCTCCTGAATCCAAA
Source organism: Salticus scenicus (assembly GCA_963930645.1). NCBI lineage: Eukaryota > Metazoa > Arthropoda > Arachnida > Araneae > Salticidae > Salticus > Salticus scenicus. The sequence continues at coordinate 17,814,584 of OZ005649.1, forward strand.
AATGTGGTTTTTGTCAATTGGTCTCTCTCTCTCTCTCTGTGTGTGTGTATATGTGCACGGGGAACCTTCTGACTATTATATCTCGGAAACTAATAAAAATAAAACTACAAACTTCAGAATTGAGGCAAGTCTTGTGTACAGATGAATTTCTAAATTTTGGTGAAAGTTGGAAAACCGGAAGTGGGACATCGGAAACCGGAAGTGGGACCGTAAGTCCGTATCTCAAAAACCGCTCTAGCGATTTTCCTCAAAATTACTGTATAAACACTCTATTAGATGCCCTTTCGAATGATATAGTTGGTTAGTTCAAGAAAATTGATAGGCACCCTGTATAAATAGCTGAGTTTCAGGTATTGCATGTACGTTCCTTTCAAAACGGCTGTATGTTTTTTTTTTTTTTTTTTTTTTTCAAACTTTCAATATTAACCCTCTTTTAAATATCCTTTTGTATGTAATTGTTGTTTTCCGGTCAGCAATTGAATATGCCAAGTTTTGGTAAAAGTCGGTATCTCCGAAATGGCTGTAACGATTTTCTTGAAAATTGTTACATAAACCCATTTTAGATAACCTTTCTCATGCTTTACGTGGTTATTTACAGGACAATTAATAGTCACCCTGATCAGATAAATCAGTTTTAGATCTCGGATATTGGTGTTTAAAAAAAAAAAAAAAATCTCTATCCTTTTTTTTTTATTTACATTACTCTACTACCGTAGGTAATGGATGTGTTTGGTCCAAAAATTCGATATCGAGATTTCACCTGATTTACACGTTTTAAGGTCCCCTGAGTCCAAAAAAGTGTTTTTTGGCAAATGGTCAGTGTGTGTTTGTGTATGTGTGTATGCATGTGTGGAATCTTCTGGCTATCATATCTCTGAAACGAATAAAGATAGAACTACAAAACTTCAGAATTAAGATAGGTCTGGTGTACAGATGAATTTTCTAAATTTTGGTGAAAATTGAAAAAACAGAAGTGGGACATCGGAGACCGGAAGTGAGACCGGAAGTCCGTATCTCAAAAACGGCTGTAACGATTTTCTTCAAATTTGCTATATAAACACTCTATTGCATGCACTTTCGAATGATATAGCTGGTTAGTTCAGGAAAATTGATAGGCGTCCTGTATAAATAGCTCAATTTCAGGTCTTGCAAGCGCGTTCCTTTAAAAACGGGTGTACGGAGTTTTTTCAAACTCGCCATATTAACTCACTTATATATATATATATATATATATACACTTTTGTATGTAATTATTTTTTTCCAGTCAATAATTGATTTTTTGTGAAAGTTGGTATCTCAAAAACGGCTCTAACGATTTTCTTGAAAATTGTTATATAAATTCATTTCTTTCTCGTATATTACATGGTTATTAGAGAAAAATTAACAGTCTTCCTGCTTAGGTAGATCATCTTCAAATTTCGGAAGTTTGTGTTTCAAAAAATAACTCTGCCATTATTTTCTTTTATTTTTTACCTCGCTATATGTAAGCTTCGTTTTATATGTCTTTATATGTTTCTCTTACCGGAAAAATTTTAGGTTTCTACTTCTTTAGGTCACTTTTATGTTTTCTGATCACATTATCTCTCAAAAATGCCTATAATATGTGTGAAAGTGTTTAATGGAAGTCGTGTGGTTGTTTCACACCAGATATATATATATACTATATATATATTTTTTTTTTCTTATTTTTTAACTCGCTATGTAAACTCTGTTTTATATGTTTTTACGTGTGCATTGATTTTCTCTAACCGGAAAATTTTCAGTTGTATTTTTCATTAGGTCAATTCTATGTCTTCTGATCACATTATCTAGAACAAGTGCATACAATACGTGAGATAGTGGGTAATGGAAGTCGTGTAGTTGTTTCACACCAGATTTTTATAATAAATATTTGAAAGTTTTGGTTTTCTAAAAAATACAAGTAATGCCATTTATGGCATTTTAATGCAATTATTGGAGTTTCTTCACTTTTATTTTGAAAGAATGTGACTAAATGTGATACAATTAAGTAAAAATGTATATTTTTAAAAAATATGGAGTTACACCACTTTTACAATGAACAGTCCATATATCAACAAGAAAAAGTCCATTAATTACCTGAATTTTGTAATTATGAATTTTTATTTGCACATTTTAATAATTGCTATGAAATATCAAACGTGCTTTTATTGCGTCAAATGAAATTTTAGTTATAAATGTTACTACCAATATGATTAACATTATTAACTGACTTTATTTTTTAATGCATTTTTTTTTTAACTCTAACAAACATATAAGACATTTAATTTCTCCTGGGAAAATTTCTTCAATCAGCTTGTTAATAAAGGCAGAAATGGTTATTAGCATATGAAGAGAAATACTTAAAATTCTCATTAAAAAATAGAAAATTTATATTAAAAGTACAGCAGATTAATTCAAAATATTTGAAACATTTTAACTAAGTTTCAACTAATTTTCAAATTGGCATATCAGTCGATAAGTAGACTGCTTTTCTGAATTTTTTCTTATTTATTGGAAGGCTTGTATCTCAGTTATTATAGTGTATAAATGCTCCAAACTTGGTATGTAAGATAGCTATTAAATAAAACAACATGGACTCAATTGCGGTTTATTTTGTCCATTAGGTGTCACTGCTATTATGAAATTTCACCAATTACGGATAGGCTAGATTTGAACTTCCGTAAGTACAACCGTGCACAACCCTGAAATTGCATTAAGTGAAATATTAAAAAATAAATAAGTGCACAAATTAATAAAAGCATAAATGTGCATAAACGTGCAAAAACTTGATACGACAGATGGTTATTGTAAAAAACTATGCTGATTCAGTTTAGGAGCATATCAGCATAAATCACTCGCTGATATGCTGCAGCTTTCTTCAATTACAAGAAGACTGTATTTCAGCTTCTGTTGTGTATTAATGCTTCAGATTTCATAAAATGATATGATTTTCCTGAACATCTATGCTGACTTAATTTGGGTGCATATAGGACAGTAAGTGGGCCTATTATAGAAAACTTTATTGTTTTATTAATATTTCAACCAATTAATATTTCACAGTGATATAGTAAAATGTTTTATGATAACAATAGCATAGTAGTTTTTGCTATTAATATATATATATATATATATATATATATATATATATATATAAGAAATTATAATATATGTTTTCAGTCATATAAATGTTGAAAATATGTAACAAAACTAACTAAAGAAAAACTTACGAGAAAATTAATAAATGTGAAACAATTCATAAGTAAAACTTACTACAAAAACATAAAATGAATGATTTAAACTGTCAAAAAATGCCCCGTATGACTTGAGACATACGTGTGGGGTTAAAGCATGCTTTTAATTGATCAAAACTCTCCCCCTAGGCAGAATGTTTAATAGAAAAGCACATATATGGCTAAATTCAATATGGATAAAATAAAAATGAATAAAATAATATGGAACAGACAAAATCTTATATGGATTAGGCAGAAAATTGATCAAACATTTACACAAACAGCATCATGTATTTCATAGGATCTCCAGCAAGACAACTAACCAAAATGGGAAACAATCGAAAATATATTACAACGCCATCTATATTAAATTAAAGAAATTAAAACAATAAATAAAGTTATTATAGCTAAATTTAATTGAAAAATAAGGAATATTTAAAAAGGAAAATTAAAAAAATGATTTATATTTCAAATGTTTTAAATATTTTTCTATAATATAACCATGTAAAAAATCTATAGGATAATCATTTTCAATAGCTCTATTAAAGAAATCCTGAATATCTTTATATATATACCCTTATATATATATATCCTTATATACCCTTATTATATATATATATATATATATATATATATATATGTATATATATATGTATATATATATATATATGTATATATATATATATATGCATGGTTATTTTTCTAAAACCGATAGTAACTTTAAACCTGAGAAATCAACTTCTGCATTATAGTATTAATCAAGTGTCAATATTTAAAGAAATGTATGTCTTCCGTTATCATTTTCGTTTTCTTGGCAAAGGTAATCCCCAGTAAACAAAACCTATCCAAACTACAGTCAAATGTAAGTTTAAGTCATAGTTAAACACTCTATCCTGCATGTATCAAATGACTAAAGAAACTCGCTATATGTACGTGCTTTAAGTAATAAATAGTTCATTAGAATTCGGTGCAGAATGCTTCTGGCGATTCGCAAATTTTTAACTTTAGTCTTTATAACGCAGCACAACAAAAGCAAAACAGGAATAATCATTTACTGAGAAAATTTAGGATAATGATTTCGTTTCTAAAATTTATTTTAATTAAAATATTCACAATTATTTTATAAATATTTTTTTTTCTAGAGCACATAAGTAATAATAAAAAGTTATTACTATTATGGTTTGAATAATAAATATTACTCATATATTTTATCTAATAACATTATAGCCGTAATTATTTTTAAAATAATAATTAAAATTTGTAGTGTATATTAATAATAATAATAATAATAATAATAATAATAGGATAAAGAAAAAATTCAAGATAATTTTTATGAAGTATTGTCTAATACATTTTTAAATAGTTTTTTTTTTTTTTTTTTTTTTTTTTTTTTTTTGTGTGTATGTGTGTGTTGGGGGGGGGGGGGGGCAACTGTTTTTTATTCATTAATAAACCTACACAATTGTAAGTAAACTGAGTAAACAACTTCATGTTTAACATTGCGATTTTCATACGTAACGTCGCCTGAGCACAAGAGGAGATTCATGCAAAAACTGTTGCCGATGTTTTCTTTCTTTTTTTTTTTTTTTTTTTTTTTTTTTTTAATTCTGAGTAAATAAACTATAGCAACTCTTTAACAAGTAATCATTAATATTTTGTTCATACATAATTAAACATTTATAGTATACATATAATAATACATGAGTTTCATTATAAAAAATCAATTACAGAGTAAATAGAATGACTAGTTTTCACTTTCCTGCAGACGATCTAAATACCGTAATGTATTTATTGGATTAAGTATTGTTTCAAATATTTCGTATTAGGAGATAGTAATATGTTATTTGATTTCTAATAATTATTTTTCCAAATTTAATGACTGTTTTTCATCGTTTTTGTCAAAGTCATTTGTATTTTCTAATATTTTCTTCAGGCTGAAAAAAAAAAAAAAAAAAAACCGTTAAAAACATATTTTCCTGAATTAGATAATGTGTCATTCCGATTTCAAATTTCAAAAATCTCCTTCTTCAAGATTTTAACAAAAATCATTGGAGATGTTTCCAGGTAAACCAAGTTTCTGTAATATTTTCTCCCGCGTAGAACATGGGCTATCTGTAAACACTAATTTTTATAGCGTCTAAAATGTTTGATAATTATTCGAAAAATTGATTCCACAGGGAAAGAAAAAAAAAAAAAAAAAAAAAAAACATTTAATTTAATACTTATATTAACTTAGTAATACAACTCTTTTAAAATGTAAAGATGCATGTTCTAAAATATCATTTATTCGGCCTTAATGTTACATCTAGAAAATCGGAAACAAATATCACGTTACATGTTCCGTGTGAAATTAACTTATTGAATTTAACGATTTTCTTCTGCCTGTCAAATACAAGTGTAGGGGTTTAGGAACAGATTTTTATACTTTAGTCAATATTTTTCTTTTAAAGCCATTTCATCTTTTTCTTTTTTTACTTCTGCCTTCCTATTTTTATTTATTTTTTTAACCACTCAACTCCTTTATATGGATTTAAATTTTTTTTTATTTATTTATTTATAGGAAACGTTTTCTGAGTATAGTTTTTAAAACATCGGGATTTTGTTTTCTGTTTATTTCTAAAAAGACATTCTATTCCAGTGTTAAACGCAAAGTAAATATAGAATTATACACTAGTTTAAAAATAAATAAATAAATATAACTAAAATAGCTTTTTAAAATTATATTTTTAAACTACCGAAATATTTTTTCTCATCTATTCCTAGGTAGAGATTTTTCTTTTAGTGTTAAACACAATATCGATATAGAAAGAGAAACTGTACATATAAATGATAGTTATCATAATAAAATTTAACCTTAATATTTAGCAATTAGTAGATACAAAACAATACCAATACAATAAAAACAGAACTGATTGTAACATATAGGTAAGACTGACCCAAAAATGTTGCGATACAGATTAAGAACCGATAAGAGACAAAAACAATTCTAATTACATACGCCGACATGAATAATAATAATAAAAAAGGACCCTTAAACTTAATGACGGAGAAATTAAATAAAGGACCACAGAAGTAATAATTGGATAAAAATGCTTAAAATTTAAGTATAAACGCGTCAGGGGGCATGTACTTCATAAAGCTGAGAGAGCTGCATCGGTAATATATATATATATATAAAAGGATAAGAAAGACGTAAGAATTAAATTAGTATTTTTACATTTCAAATTATTATTTTCATATTTTAGGATATTAATTTCATATTTTAAATTAATAGGGCGAAATGAATTAAAAGGAAATCTCATAAAGTTACTTTAAATGTATAAAAAATAAAAAACGGAAATTCGTAATCGTGATTGTTCGAAAATGATGAAACAAGTTAATAATTTAAATTAAATGAGTATTTTGATGCCTGGAAATATTCCATAAATAAATTAAATGACGTTTATAGATGAGGTTTAAAATTTATGAAGATAAATGGGTAATAATTGATGAAAATTGGGATTTGATTACTTATATCAGATACAAAGCTATAAATTATGTTGTTTATGTCTTGGCGACTTGGCGATTTAAGGTGCCATACTGTCTGGAAAGTACGGAATTACGGCCAATAAGACACAAAGAAGCAGCGCGTTATTAAATAATGTAACCAATAAAGAAATGAGGAGGAGGTTAGAATTACGCCAGAAACACACAGGATTACAAAAGATGAAACTCGCTAAAATTTACGAATCTGCACTAGTATCCTCAGTCAGTAATAGTCTAAAAAAATCTACGCCATCGGATCTGAAAGTTAACGTGCGAGGTCGCCCGCAAAGTCCGCTATTTCGCGGTCGGGCCGCACCTGATACCCCGTCCGTATCCATTGCCTTACCAGTCCCCAAGCTTGAATATGGATTTTAAATAAAAAGATGTTCCAGAAAGCCAGCCTATTTCTTTATGGAGTCCAAGATTGCCAGACAGAAACACTATATACATATATATATAATATCTTTATAACATTTATGGCCTTATTCACCAAACCAATGTTAACCCATGGTTCACGTAATACTTGTGTTAGAGTTAACACTCCCTTAACCCTGGGTTAGAAAGCTTTCGTATTCACCAACCGTGGATTAGCTGACACCAGAGTTATCTCGAGAAATTTGTAAGAGTCTTGCTGATTGGTCAATAAAAAAGCAATGTATTAAAAAAAGAAAACAAGCGTTTTTTCGCTGTAACTGTAACATGCTCAATGTAACACAAGAGTTAACCCTCCAATTTCGATGGATTAAAAAGAGAAGATTAACTCGAGTGTTAAATCGCAGATTTTGCATGGTGAATACCGATCTTGAGATAACCTAGCATATTCCTGGGTTAAACCCAGTGTTAAAATTTTGGTGAATAAGGCTGTTAGTTTGTTTTCCAAAATTGGATCTAAAGTGAAGGCTCTTTAAAATTACACCTATATTTAAAGATTACTTCCTTTTTTTGTGTGTACTAGTAACTTTTATCCCCACATAATTTTTACTTCCATTAAAGGGACATATAATATCTGTATACTTCTCTTACATGGAAACATTCAAAAGGTGTCATCTTCAAAAGATATTGAAAAAAAATATATGTGATTCTACGCTTCATAAAACACCAGAAAATGAAAATATTATCGGCTGAAATTAATTACAGCGGCCACAAAAAATTATCAAAATGAAGCGTATTTGGCGATTTAGCGCTGTTAGGCGATACGTTTGTTAGCACCGAGATTGCCGTGTACGAACAGAACCGTGTTTTGCTTTTCCGCCAAGTACTCAAAATCAATCACCTAGCAGTGTGAAATCGCCAAATATGCTTAAGTTTGATAATTTTTTGCGGTCGCTGTAATTCATTTCAGCCGATATTTTTTTCATTTTCTCGTGTTTTATGAAGAGTAGAATCACATATATATATTTTTTTAATACTTTTTGAAGATGACACCTTTTGAATGTTTCCTTGTTAGTTGCTTCACTTTAAAAAAGATTATTTTATTAGTTTTCGAGACTTAAACTGACCACAACCCATCCTATAACTGATATTGATTTTCAAGTATATAATAAAAATACATGTTTAGAAAAATTAAGCAAATGATAAGGCTTTCCAATATTGAATCAGCACAGAGTTATTGAGTAAACATTTAAATAAAAAAATTAAAGCTTGGAAATATATCTTTTTCTAATACATTTTAATTCAATGTCTTCTGAATAATGATTTTAGATGGTGAAAAAAGTATTAGATCTAACTAAAATGAATTTAGTAAATTCTATCATAAAAACTTAGTAGAAATGTATGCATGGTTAGGGAACGCTTTTTCTCTTGGAAATTGTTCTAATCTGATTAATTTGTCACGGAATAGGGAAAACAAAATGTTTGGGAAAACAAAAGTTTTCATTGTATTTCCAAAATTTATTATTCTTTGCTTTATCAGCTCCTAAATCGGTTAATATATTATTTAAAAAAAAAATGTAAAAATTCTGTCAAAAAAGACAGAATTTTGCTTAGTATGGAGGACGATAAATTTTATTCTGTAAAATTTTTATTTTGTAATCTTTATTTATTTATTTTAATTTTAATTTTTATCGCCTTTCTTGACAGTAAAACTGTGCAACGTACTTTTTAAAATGACTGAAATGAATTACAATGAAACGTTTCCTCCTAAATTTCATACTTTACTTAATAAGAATGAAAAAAAAAAAAAAAAAAAAAAAAAATCTAATTGTCGTGGCGAAAAATCGTTTGTACCCCTGGATTCAGAAAAATCACCCCATTTATAATACGGTACCAAATTTTTAACGATAGGACTGATATTTTTAATTTATTTTGGTGTTACACAAATTGGTCTACAAAAACTGGCGACGACATTTTTACCCAGATTGAAACTAATAGCCCTCTAGTCTTAATAATAATCTTATATTTTGTATCATATTGTTTTAAAGGTCAAATAGGTTGGTTGGTTGGTTGGGTTTTACGTCGCACTAGTGCTGCGCAGATAGGCAATTGGCGACGGTCAAAGGTCAAATAGGTTTAATTATATATTGCGTCATAAACTTGGCCACGCGTTCGAGGCGACATATCTTTTAGTAATTTAGATTTTGCTTGGATCTCGAGTATATTTAATCTTTATACTCATACGTTAAGCTTAAAATACAGGGTAAGTCAAAATGAATATAGCGATTACAAACGGCTATAACTATTTAATGAAAAAGAATTTGTCGATAAGATTAACACAGAGTGTAGACGGAACTTCAAAATTTTGTACGCCATAATTTCACGCCATACATTCTGAAGCATTTGTTCAGTCACCGACGCAAGCGCATTACAAATGCGTACTTTGAGTTCTTCAACTGTTTTGGGCATGGGAAGCACATACACCTGTCTTTCACATAAACCCATAGATAAAAATCGCAGGGTCTCAAAGTACGCATTTGTAATGCGCTTGCGTCGGTAACTGCAGACATGCTTCACAATGTATGGCGTGAAATGGACTACCGCCTAGATGTTGTCCGTGTGACCAAGGAAAGTCACAAAGAACATACATGTGTACAAAATTTTGGAGTTCCGACTACATTCTGTGATAATCTTATCGATAAATTGTTTTCCATTAAATAGTTATAGCCGTTTGTAATCTCTATATTCATTTTGACTTACCCTGTATTAAAGTAAGAAAATTAGAACATAAAAAAAAAAATAATAATAAATAAATAAACAACATTTAAAATAAATAAATCTTGTCTTTTTCATATTTAATCTTGATTCTAAATACAAAAACATTAAATTTCTAAATAAATAGTCTTAGTTGTTGAATGCGCTCCTTTCATCTGTTTCATACTTCAAGCTTATTCCATATAGGATCTAAATGAAGTACTTCTAATTTGCAATTTTGAAACAGATCTCTTGGTGCGATGCCAAAATTAAAGACATAGTTCTAAATCACAGCATCGGATTTTATCGAATTAAAAAATTAAGTTTATTGTCTTCATTTCCATAAAATGCATGTCAATAGAATAATTTCTAGTGCGAAACAAAAAATTAATGAATGAAAAATAGATTGTTTACAGTATTTTTTTTTTTTTATTAAGTGTAAATGGAAGTGTTACTATTTTTATTGCTTTTTTAAATTACTTCTTTTTACTTTCTCTTACCCATAAGGTAGAGAAAGTATTGCTTTAGGGTCAAATTTTGGAAATTGAATTTTTGTTATATTTACACGCTTTGAGGTCCCTGAATACAAAAATAATGTTTTTAGCGGTTGGTCTGTGTGTGTGTCTGTCTCTTATCAGGAAATCTCAAGAAGAAATACTAGCAGAAATTCCAAACTCGGTATTCTAAATGTGTATCATATAGGGATGCTACACTAAGCTTTTCGTTGAGATGAAGCAAATGGTTCGTTTACAGGGACACTAAAAAGTATTCAAATACATTACGTCTATGGGGAAATTGCAGATAACTAGAGTTTAGCATCTATAGACTGCACTAAACCGAATGAAACGAATACATATTTTTTGTAATAGAGATAGTCAACTGGGAAAGAAAAATTTGTGTATGTAGGAGCCTCGCCTCCCCCCTGGGGGGAAGTCCCCCCTCGAGGGGAGTAAATTTTCATGATGGGTATCTTTCAAAAGAGCTCGCCAGTACCTTAAAACGAATGGTTGAACCATCAGTCTGCGATAATTTAAAATAAAGTTATCGATTTTTTTCATTTTTAACAAAAAATATTTTCTTTTAATGTAATATTGAGTATAAATTCAACTTTTTTTTTGAATATTTAGTGTTATACTACTTCTCTAATACGGAAATCGTCTGCATTATCATAGAATATATATTTTGTTTTAAATAATAATTTTAATAAATTATTTTTAATGAGTGAATTTGTATAGTAAAATATAGAAGAAAGTCATGTGGTGGCCACAACATACTTGTGTAGTAAAATCAACCCCCTTTAGACGGCGCTGCGTCGCCAATGAAAGAAAACAGAAGAACTTAAATGTTTTTGTTTTAGATTTTGGCAACAGCCAGTAGTTTAGTTTTTAGATTTGGATTCTTCGACTGCGTTCGAAGATGGAATTTTTCGATCTCTCTCTATGAGAGTTTTTTAGATTCGGAACTATGTTCCTTTAAGTATTTCCTTTTTGTATATAATGTAATTTAAAGTGTAAATAGATCTTTTAATTTTATTATAATCATTAAACTTCAAAAAGAATAATGCATCGTTGTCCCTTTTTCATTCTCTTGCTTAAAGAATCCGGCAAGCGTTCGATTTTGTTCCTTTTTACTTAGACTTCAAATACCACTGAACCGAGAATTATTTTACATTTTGGTGCATCAGTGCCGGAAGAGAATGTTATTTTTGAAACTAACGATGCTTGTGTTAGATTATTAAAATTAATATTTGTGTTTCATAATCATAATATTGGATTAGCTCTTGAAGAGCGAAGACTGCTCAAGGTAAGAAATTTTATGAAAATTTACAATGGAGTTGGAGAAACACAAAATTAATAGAAAAATTATTAGATCCAGCGTTACGAAGTTGGTCAATAGTATAGAATTAAATTTAAAAGAAGATCATTTAAATGTTGAAGATTTAGAGGAAACTATTAATCAACTAACTATAAAAAATGGGCTTCTACAGGAAGTCGATAGGGAAATAGAAAAAATAATTCCTTTAACGGAATATGAAAATGAAAAAAACGTGTGTTATGAATATCAGGATAAAATCGCGAATGCTATTTTTAGAGCAAAAAAGAAAATAAAAGTAAATTCAGTCGAAAATAGTGGTGTAAATTCAAGTGTTTCAAGTACATTACAGAATAGAAGTACACCGTTAAGTGAGAATAATAAATTTGTTAAACTCCCTAAATTAATTATTCAAAAATTTGGCGGTGAATTGTCCCAATTTATGAGCTTTTGGAATACTTTTCAAGTTACTATTCATGACAATGAAACTTTGACAAAGGTAGAGAAATTTAATTATTTAAAAAGTTATTTAACTTCGACAGCTTTGAATTCCATACACGGGTTAGAGATTTCAGAACAAAATTATGATAAAGCCGTAGAAATTCTTAAACAAAGATTCGGACAACGCGATATGATAATTAACCATCATATGAACAATTTGTTAAATTTAGCACCTGTTTATAAATCCACAGATATTTTTAGATTAAAAAAATTACATGAAGAAATCGAGATAAATATTAGATCATTATCCTCGTTAGAAGTTGATGAAAATAATTATAGTGCTATGTTAATCGCAGTAATTTTAAAGTCACTACCGTCCGATTTAAATTTAGAATTCAATAGAAAACACGCATCTAATTTACATGGAATTAAAATTCAAGAGCTATTAGATTTCATACAAACGGAAATAATTTCGCGGGAAAGAGCATTATCTACAAAAAATAAAACAAACGAACAAATAAAAAGTAACAAATTGTGTAATCGAGACGGCAGCAGATTATCGTCTGCGCATGAATTAATAACTACGGTAGGAAATAAACAGATGAGATGCATTTTTTGTAAAAAGAATCACGCGTCAGAAAATTGCTTTGTGTTCGATGTTGAAAAGAAAAAGAATATTTTGAAATCTCAAGGCCGTTGTTTTTTGTGTTTGGAACAAAAACACCGTATCGTAGAATGCAATAGCGACATTAAATGCAGAATATGTGGATATAAACATAATACAATTCTGTGTTACAAATCTAAACATAAACCTCAGGACAAAATAAATGTTCCTTCTGGTTCAGAATCCAAACAGGAAATAGTTTCTACTGTTTCTTCTTTTAATCAGGAAAATAAAATTTTGTTGCAAACTTGTTCCGTAAATATTAAAAATAAAACGAAAGAGAAAACGATCCGTTTGCTTCTCGATTCAGCTTCTAGTAGAACATTTTTATGTCGTTCTATTGCTAATGAACTAAATTTAAAAGTGATTAGAAATGAAAAATTGAGGGTATACACCTTTGGAAGTAAAATACCAATAGAAAAAAACCTATGGTATAGTTAAATTAAAGCTCGTGAATAAAAATAAACCTGATCATAATATTCAAATTGAAGCGTTAGTTACGGATGAAATTTCTGGATCGTTCATTCACCCTCCCCCTGAATTAGAGAAAATCACGAAAAATGATAATTTTCAGAATTTAGAATTAGCTGATATACCTAATAGTAAAGAAAGTATTACACTTTTGATAGGAGTCGATTATTATTATGATATTGTGTTAGGTAATATTAGACGCATTAATAAAAATTTAGTAGCAGTAAAAACTGTGTTCGGTTGTGTTTTACAGGGAATTAAAAGCGATTCTCTTGAATCATTAACCATGAGTATCATAGTAGAAGAAAATTTGTTGTCAAAACAAATAGAAAATTTTTGGAATTTGGAAAATTCGGGTCTTATTAATCCGAAAGAAAAATTTGACCTTTCCGAAAATAAAATTATGAAAAATTTTGAATCGGAAATTAAGTATGAAAATAAACGATATAAAGTTAAATTCCCTTGGAAAATTAGTAAATCACAATTACGAAATAATTTTGAAATCGCTGAAAACAGATTTTCGAGACTTAAGTACAAATTTTGTAGAAACCCAAATTTATTTTTTGAATACAACAATGTTTTACAGGATTATTTGAGAGAGGGGATTATAGAACCCGTTACGGATTTGGAGGAAAATTCTACAACCTTTTATTTACCACATAGAGCGGTAATAAAAACAGATCGTACAACAAGTAAATTACGAATCGTCTTCACATGATTACAATAATCTTTCTCTTAATAATTGTCTACATATTGGACCTAATCTTTATGAAGATATTTTTGACATTTTGTCTAGATTTAGATTTCATCCCGTAGCCTTTACTGCGGACATGAAACAAGCTTTTTTACAAATTTTGATAGACGAGGAAGATAGAGACGTAACACGATTTTTGTTTACAGAAAGTCCTCACGAAGGCACCTCTCCCCTTCAGATTTTTAGATTCACTAGAGTTTTGTTTGGACTTAATTGTAGTCCTTTCTTATTAGCTGCGACGATAAAACATCATTTGAAAAATTTTACCGACACACATAGGGAGACTGTTAGTTTTTTAAATGAAAACATTTATGTAGATGACATAATAGGAAGCCACCCATCAGTAGAGAAGGCTTTAACTACAAGTCTAGACTCACTTAGTATCTTTAAAGACGCGAGTATGCAACTTCACAAATTTCATACAAATTCGACACCATTACATGAATTTTGGGTACAAAAAAATGTTATTAGCAAGGATTCTAAAATATTTAAAGAAAATGATCCCCCTAATAAAGTTTTGGGTTTAGGGTGAAATAACTTGAAAGACACTCTCTATTTTGATTGTAGGGATTTAATAAACCTCGTTTCTAAACAGATAAATACTAAAAGGTTTGTTTTACAAGTACTAGGCAAAATTTATGACCCTATCGGTTTCCTAGGGCCCTACACTTTAAGAGTTAAATGCCTTATGCAGATGATCTGGAAGACTGGTCTTGATTGGGATGACACATTACCTGAAGATTTGAAAAATATATGGAAAGACTAGTGTAACGAAGTAACTCATCTTTCTAAATTTTCTGTGCCGAGATATTATTTTTCCGATTTTCCAGAATTTAACATCGATGATTTGCAACTACATGTTTTCTCAGATGCTAGTATCAAAGCATTTGGCACTGTTGCCTATTTTAGAATTAAAGAAATCTCGAATGAAAAATGCAAAACGATATTCGTTGCTTCCAAAAATAGAGTAGCGCCTTTGAAAAATCTCACGCTACCTAAACTTGAACTCACAGCTGCATTGTTGGCAGCTAAACTAAGTCATAATATTTTGAGAGCTCTGAAATTAGATATACCCACGTTTTACTGGACAGATTCAATGATCGCTTTTTTTTGGATTAGAGGCTCTCCAGAAAAGTTTAAGCCGTTTGTGCAGAATAGAGTACAAGATATTCGTGAATTGACATCTCCTTCAAATTGGAGGCACTGTCCGGGTTCGTCTAATCCTGCCGACCAGAGGACCTGGAGACCTGTATCCAGAGGTGCAAAGATCATAAAATTAATTAATGATAGATTGTGGTTAAATGGGCCTGAATGGCTCAGTTCACCCCCTGAACTTTGGCCTAAGCCTGATGATAAACAAAAGCTAGATGTAGAAAGCTTAGAATATAGAAAAAAGATAAAAGAAACACTCCTTTTCAATTGCATGACAGAACAACTAGAAAACCCCATTGATATCAGAAAATACAGCTGTTTAGAAAAATTAATCAGAGTTACAGCTTGGGTAAAAAGATTTATTAAGAGGATCAAAAAAATTCCAGAACTTAACAATACATTGACAACCGAAGAACTAATAGAAGCTGAGAAACATTTGATATCGAATGAACAAAAGTTCTATTTTAAAAATGAATTTCACTCGCTAATAAATGAAGAAATTCTTGATAAAAATTCTCCCCTTAGCAACTTAACTCCTTATCTAGATGATGAAAAAATGATGCGGCTCGGCGGGAGATTAGAGTTTAGTGATTTACAGCTAGAAGAAAAACATCCCATCATTCTCCCCAAACAGTCGTGGTTGACTACCTTGATTATAAAAAATGAACATGAAAAAATAATGCATGGAGGAGTATCTCGAACATTGTCAAAAATACGGTCTAAATATTGGATTCCCAAAGGTCGCCAGTTAGTTAAAAGTGTCCTGAATAAGTGTATTATATGTAAGAAATACCTTTCCAGACCAACAGATCAGATCACTGCTCCACTACCTCGTGACAGAATAACAGAGTCGCCCCCTTTCTCCATATGTGGCATTGACTTTGCTGGGCCTCTCTACATTAAAAATGCTAAAGAAATTGAAAAATCGTATATAGTGTTGTTCACTTGTACAGTAACCGGAGCGTTACACTTAGAACTTGTACACGCCATGTCAACTGATTCCTTTTTGTTGGCCTTCAGACGTTTCTTAGCGAGAAGAGGAAACTGTAAAGTTATATATTCGGATAACGCCAAAACGTTCAAGCGTTCGAAACAAGAGCTAGAAAATTTGTATCAAATTCTTTCTGATGATTCACTTTTAAAATTTTTTAAGAATGAAAGAATCATATGGAAAAGCCAATACCTAATGGATATAAAAACAGCACATACTTTAAAGAATCCTACAGCACAACCTGAACTGAAAGTAGGAGATGTAGTGTTAATTGGTGATGATTCAAAAAACAAACTTCTGTGGAAACTTGGTATAATCCAGAAAACAATCGTCGGCAGAGATCACAACATCCTATCTTATGAGGTTAAGACAGCCAATGGTGTTTTAAAACGAACTGCTCAGCATTTATACCCTCTGGAATTGACTTAACTAAAAACTTTAATGCTACGAACTGATAAAATAACAAACTTTTGAGAAAAATTTGAACTTTCAAAACCTTCATTTTAATGAACACTTTTTCTTTAATTTTCAGAATATTTGATATCCTTTTTTGAATAATTTAGTGAATTTTATTTGATAATTGAAAATATTAAAACTTTGCATGTGTTATTATCTTTATATTTAAGTTTGTTTATATTTGATAACTAAGAGTTAATTGCTTAAATAATAATGTGTTTGCATATGTTTAATATTGATATTTCAATTTAATATTTAGATTTGATCTTTTATTGATTTAGTTATAGTACTTTAGTAAATATTGTTTACATTTGTATTTAATATTAGATAACTGTTGATATTTTGAGAAAGAAAAAAAATGATTATGTGATTTAGTATTAATAGAATATTTAGAAATTTGTACAATTTATGATTATCAGAAGTTGTTCAAATTTGAGATTTATTTTTGATTTAACGAGATTTTTGATTTGTGAACTCTGTAAGAGTTCACGGCGGGGAGTTGTGTAGTAAAATCAACCCCCTTTAGACGGCGCTGCGTCGCCAATGAAAGAAAACAGAAGAACTTAAATGTTTTTGTTTTAGATTTTGGCAACAGAGATTAGATTTTTTAGATTTGGATTCTTCGACTGCGTTCGAAGATGGAATTTTTCGATCTCTCTCTATGAGAGTTTTTTAGATTCGGAACTATGTTCCTTTAAGTATTTCCTTTTTGTATATAATGTAATTTAAAGTGTAAATAGATCTTTTAATTTTATTATAATCATTAAACTTCAAAAAGAATAATGCATCGTTGTCCCTTTTTCATTCTCTTGCTTAAAGAATCCGGCAAGCGTTCGATTTTGTTCCTTTTTACTTAGACTTCAAATACCACTGAACCGAGAATTATTTTACACTTGTTATTTGTTTTTAGTGGATGTGCTTTAATAATAACTAGTATCGCCCAGTGGTCGAAACTCAACCAATTTTTTTTTTTGCAAAGCGAGGCAAAGCAAAGTTATTGCCTTGTCCTAAACGGAATGCAATTGCAACACAGCTCCGGCAATTGTTTGCCGATATTCACTCTAACTGAATCCGCAGAGTTTTACTTAATATAACTATTTCTCGCTGTAGATGTTAGCCTTTCCCAAAATGAGAGAAAATCGCAACGTGAAAACGCCCCTTGTTGTGTGATACAGCCCAGAAGCTAATAGGTACCATGTCAAACCAAGGCCCAACCAAGTATCAAATTCTGTTAAATTAATTCGATTGGTACAGTGCTTGAACAAAAAAATAGAAAAATAAAAAAAAAAAGATATTTTTCAAAAATGGTCGAATTGAGTTCGGGAAATTTCAAAACGTGTAACTTTATCGAAAACCGAAAATCTGAAACTTTTCTGAATCTTATATTTTCTACTTATATATGCAGAGGAAAGAATAATAAATCCACTTTAAAAAAAATAAAAATAAGTAGTCAATTTCACTTAATTAAAATGCAAGGAAATCTCAAAACGTGTAAATTCATCGAAAACCGGAAATCAAAAGTTTTTATGTTTCTTCTACTTGCTTCTTCTACCCACAAAAGCTAGCAATAAAGACACTTTTTTAAAAAATAAATAGCCAATTTCAGTTAATTGAAACGTAAAGAAAGCTCAAAACATGTAAATTCAGCAAAGACTGAAATCGCAATTTTTTCCGTATCGTCTACTTATACATGCAGCAGTTAGTAACAAATTCATTTTCCTTTTATTTAGTATATTAGTTGAAATATCACCCTTTGAAATGAAATGTTTATGTTTACATTCGAAACTGGAAGTTTGCCATTTTTTTTTTCTGGAGTTTTGTGATTTTAAATTAAAATTTTATCAATTTTACAGAAAAAGTAACTCAATCAAACACATGTAGACAGTAACTTATATATAACTATACCCAAATATCTGAATTAAAATCGGCAGATAATTTCCGTTATTTTTTAATAATTTTTTACAAAAAATCCAATGGACGATTAATATAGAAAATCTTTTTCATGGCTCCATGGACAGACAGTGACGTCATCACTTCGCTTGCGTATAGTGATGCTACCGATGCTACATTATACAAATTACTGTGTGTATGGTTTTATTTGAGCTTTATGAAATTGCCAGATTTAACAACTTTCTACTTTTAGGTATTTTTTAATCTAAAGGAATACGTGTATAAAAGGGAAAAATGGGGGAAATGCATAAAAAATAAATGTATTTTTAAATACCTTCTTGACATCGTAAGAAAATAATATTTGTATTCGCACCTTCCGGGTAACTATACCTTCCGAATGATACCATTTTCAACCCTCTACTCTCATAATTAATATGTTTAAAAGGGACTACAAATTTTATGCTTGCCTATTAATATATAGATATTTTGCCATTTCCAGGAAAGCTGTTCGGGAATTGAAATAAACTCCTCATAGAGATATGTAAATAATGTATGTTTTAACCTAAATATTCATCGCTTGTTTTTTATATATTTACACGTTTTGAGGCTTTTTGATTACCATAGTCAAGTTTTTTAACGTTTGATCTTTGTCTGTGTCTCTTAGAGTGATTTAAAAATGAATAATTTTAGGAGATCTGAATGTTGTATTTTAAAGTTAACATAAGTTGGTTGCTGGAAAAGTTTGATCAAGATTGATAAGTTTCAATGAATGTTGCGTGTGAAAATTCTCTGTATAATTTTAAGTAAACATTTAATTTCAGTAACAGAATTTAACTCCATATAAAAGTAGGTGTATTAATGAAACGGGGGGTTGAGGGGCGGTAGCCCCTCTCACACAGAACTAATTATCATATAAAACTCTTCCGAAGCCTAATTTGAATCGTTTAACATAGGTTTACATAACAGTACTCGTTATCTTACCTCTTAATCTCCAACCTGCATTTATAGTATTAAATTTCAGGGTAAGAGAAAGTCGTGTGAGTGACACACTAGATTATTTATATAAATTTAATATCATGATCTAAATTGAGTAATTTGAACAAGTAGTTTTTTAAATATAATTTTCCTTTTAAAAGCGAATCTGTTAAATTTATTAAATGTATAAATATAATATTATAGTGTTTTTATGCAATGAACTAAAGTTAAAAAATACTTTTTAATGTACAGAACTTAATATAAAATAATCTGGCATGTTACTCACACGACTTTCTCTTACCCTGAAATTTAATACTATAAATACAGTTTGGAGATTAGGAGGTAAGATAACGAGTACTGTTATGTAAACCTATGTTAAACAATTCAAATCAGGCTTCGGAAGAGTTCTATTTGGTAATTAGTTCTGTGTGAGGGTCCCGTTTCATTAATGCACCTACATTTATATAGAATTGAATTCTGTTATTAAAATTAAAAGTTTGCGTAAAATTACACAGACAATTTTCACACGCAACATTCATTGAACTTATCAATCTTGATCAAACTGTTAAAAGTGAAAAAAATCGACAACTTTATTTTAAATTATTGCAGATCGATAGTTCAACCATTCGTTTCAAAGGTATTGGCGAGTTCTTTTGAAAGATATCAATGATGAAAATTTACTTCCCTGGGCGAGGCGCCTACATACACAAATTGTTTTTCGCAGTTGACTATCTCTACAACAAAAAATATATATTCTTTTCATTTTGTTTAGTGTAGTCTATAAATATTAAACTCTACTTACCTGCAATTTCCTTCATAGACGTTATGTATTTAAATACATCTGAGTGTCTCTGAGTGTCTTTGCTTCATCTCAACGAAAAGCTTAGTGTAGCATTCCTATATGATTACACTGTTAAAAATTTCTGTAAAAGTACAGAAAAAGTATTGAGACTCTCCGTAAATGTACATGAGTTCACTGTTAAGAGCAGTGAATCAAGAAACTCAGTTTGCTGTTAAAAATTTCTGTAAAAGTACAGAAAAAGTATTGAGATTCTCCGTAAATTTACATGAGTTCTCTGTTAAAAGCATTGAATCAAGAAACTCAGTTCTTAATTTACAGATATTTCCCTTTTCTAAACAACGTTTTCCCTGTAGGGATTTTGATAGGTACATTAAATAAAAAAACTATATATATATATATATATACATAACCTTAAAATTATTTTTATATTAAAATAAATACCTATTTATACATATAGATTTATTTAACTAGAAGTTTTGAAGGCAGAAATATACTGAATAGTTTGTTTCATTGCAGTGTACTATTACGTAAAAAGGGAGAAAAAAGGGAACGTTAGGGAAAATTCGATTGTTTCTGCGGGATGTTTATCTTCGTATCTACTCATTAAGAGTTTGTTGTTGTTGACTGTATTGAAGAACTTAAAGCCATTCATGTTTTCATTTGGAATTCATAATTAGGTAAGTTAAATTTTATATAATCTTTTATCCTATTTTAATAATCAACAAAAACAATGACTGTTTATGTGCTATATTAGCGGTTATTTTTACTTTCTTCTATATGTAATATAGAGAAAGCATTTGATTCGCGAAAATTTTCGACCTCCATTTTTTGATGGATTTACGTTTTGGGATGTCCAGAACACGAATTGATAGTTTTTAAAAAATGTCTGTCTCTCTGTCTGTCTGTATCCCTTTTTTGTGGACGCTGTATTTCATGAACCAATGAATGAAATGTAAACAAACTTGGTATTTAGTTGCACCCTGACATAAATTGGTGCTGATTAGATTTGGGGATCAATCGCTCAACAGGTGCTGTGATCGCATTTTTCTAAATTTTCAACATGACAATATAGGACAAAATTTCGTATAAATGTACATAATGAGAGTTATTTTAAAATTAATATGAATTATTGATAATAGTAGTAGTTAACTAGGGAAAAAAAATTTGCATGTGGGGGCATCGCTCTCCCCTGGGGGTTAAGTACCCCCAGGGGAAGTAAATTTTCAATATGGGTATCTTTCGAAAGATCTCGTCAATACCTTTAAAGCTAATGGTTGAACTATAGATTTGTGCTAATTTAAAACAAAGTTATCCATTTTTTCCTTTTTTTTTTTTTTTTTTTTTTACTTTTTACGAAAAAAAACTTGGAAAAAAGTCATTTCTTTTGATTTGGAAAAAAACAAACATCTTTCGGCATTTAGTGATAATTCTATCAAATAAAAATCTTCTGCATTTATAATTGAAAAGAATTTGATAATTTAATAAGTAATTTTTATTGAATAAGTTTTGTGTAAAATTATATAGAAGAAAGTCATGTGGCGGCCACATCATACTAGTTTTTAGTTTAATATCGTCTGAAATTTCTATATGTTTTCTTATATATTCGTTTTACAGCCTCTTCCTGTCATTAAAAGTGATTGCTGGCATTTGCTGAAAGACTGAAAAATAATCTAGATTACCTTAAATCAAAATAGTAGGAATTGAGGAAAAAATAAGTCATTTCCACATTATATAATTAATAGTTTAAATAATAAAAAAATAAGTAAATTTAAAAATCGAAATACAAAATAGAGATTTTGTAGATGGGAGTTTTATCCAACAATTTTTGTAATTAATGTTTTTTTTTTTTTTTTTTTTTTTTTTTTTTTTAAGGGAGGGGAGGACGGTTTGTATTCTAAACCGTCCAATGTTATTAATTTTGCTTTCTGAAAATTTTGAAAATCTGCTTGCGTGTGTATATGTATGCCTATATACAGTGCGTTAAGAAATTATAAGACCACAAGCGTATTGGTGCATTTCTGAAGAAGAGAGCATAATATGCAAATTTTTAGTTGCGTATTTAAAACTGATAAAAAAACGCATCCTATACTAATTCCAACTTTTAAAATTAAATTTCATTAAAACTTATTCATTTTTCTAAAAATTAAAGACAGTGACTGTTAAGAAATTATAAGTCCACCTGAGAAAATTAGCATATTATACATGACGTCAAACTCAATATGAAGCGCATGCGTCAGTATTTCGTAAAAGCATTACCTAAGAAGCAAAGGCTTAGGATTTGAGTGTGTTATAGACGATTAATTTGACGATGCCTCGAGGTAAAGAATTATCGGAGTGCGAAGTGAGAAAAATTTTATTTTATAAAGGTTCTGGTAAATCTGAAAGAGATATTGCGAGGTTAATGAACTGTTCTAAAACTGCCATTCATAATGCCATAATTAGAAAAGATTATTCAAACAAAATAAAACGATCTGGTAGAAAAAATATTTTGAGAGCACGTGGTAATAGACAAATTTTTCGACTGTCAACTAAAAAAAGTCTTTCAACTCGTAAAATTTCGAAACATTTCAGCAAGAAAACTTCACATGTAACAGTCTGGAAGAGTCTTAAATTAAATATTAATACGAAATTTATGAAATTGAAGAGAAAACCAAAGTTATTGAAATGCCATAGAGAAGAAAGATTAAAAAGGGCTAAAAATGTCATGTCATGGAATGATGAGTGGAAACAAATTATATTTTCTGATGAAAAGAAATTTAACCTTGATGGCCCCGATGGTTACAAACACTATTGGCACGACTTGAGGAAGGAACCAAAAGAATGCTTCAGTCGACAAATGGGTGGAGGATCAGTAATGATTTGGGGAGCTTTCAGTTATGAGGGGTTGTGTGATTTACAGCGGATTTCGGGGCATATGAACTCTACACAATATCAGTCTATGCTATATGATCATATGATACCGTTTGGACCTTTATTAGGTGGTGCTAACTGGATGTTTCAACAGGACAATGCTGCTTGTCATGCATCTAAAACCACACAGAAGTGGTTTAAAAAATAAAATAATAATGTTTTGTCATGGCCAAGTCGAAGTCCAGACTTGAACCCCATGGAAAAGATACGGGGTATATTATCTCGCAAAGTTTATGCTAATAATAAACAATTTTCATCTGCCAATGAACTGGAAGTAGCCATTGTAAAAGAATGGTGCAATATTTCTATAACTGAACTTAATCACCTGGTTACTTCAATGAAAAACAGAGTGTTTGAAGTCATCGGGAAAAATGAAGGACCAATATCATATTAATTTTTTATACAATTTTGTTTTTTGACAAGTGGTCTTATATTTTCTTAACAGGTTATTTTTCATTTATTTCTAATATATATTTTAATTAAATATTTATTGCATTATACCAAGTTATTGCAAACTAATTATAAAAAAATATCGAGCAATATGTTATTTTATGTATTTAAATTATGATTAGAATCTTTATTTTTCTTATAATTTATAAAATTAAAGTGGTCTTATAATTTCTTAACGGATTGTATATATGCACAAGTTAAAAAACCACAATGTAAGAAAAAGAAAATTATTGTTGCTGTTGCCGAGCAATGGTAATAGAGGGGTGGGTTGGGGGACAAATTAAATTTTCTGACAAGTTAATATTTTTCAGAATACAGTTTGATATTTAAGGATTCAAAGTACAGAGTGTATATCAAATTGAGTGAGGAAATGTTTAAATTAATACGAAATTTTATCCAGGCTGTTATATGTTGCGGACTAATTTATATCTCAAAATAACCGATCCACATAAAACGTTACTTTTAAGTACAAAATCCAACTGTATTTTTGATTTATCCTGGATGAATATACCATAATCATAAGCATGCCAAGACTGCGGTTACATGTTTATGAAGCTGACGCAGTCGATTGTGAAGCAACTGCAATTTAAAAATACAGTTTCACTGAAATATAGCTAATAGATTCTGCTTAATAACGCATTGTCAAAAAACTTTCAGACAAGTTTTTGCATTGACAGAAATAATTTTTGTTAAACATGTTTTTTCTTTTCCTTCTTTATAAGGGGAAGATTTTAATAACTGGGCAGTTTTTAATTCGGAGTATTATAAAGTTAAGAGAGTGTTTGAAACTATGGCCGAGTCCCCAGGCCTAGGACTCGAGGGTCCTAGGTTTGAAGTAGTGTGCTCTCTGAGGGGGGATGCTTTTTAAGGGGGCCCAGCCCAGATTTTATGAGTCTCGGAGAAAACTACTGAAAACTTCGAACAGCTAGGTCGATGAGCTAGTCCTGGGATTGAACTCAGCACTTCCCGTTTATCAGCTCTGAGCATAGAATGGCACGGCCACTCATGGAGTCGTACAGTTTAGAGATGATTCAGGAGCAGTTCACTCTCTCAAGAGACAATAAATTGTTTTATTTCCATATTCAAAGGGTTAAAAACTACCTAACATAACAAAACCCTAAAAACTGCTATTTGTATTCAAATTTAATCGTGGAAGAATAGATTAAGGTTATTATTACGTGGCTATTATTTAAAATGTTTATTTATTCCCATAATAAATGATATTTGTAGAATTCTGAAGGCATTGTAAGGAAAAATTTAGAAGGGGGGGGGGGGGGATTTGGAAATAAAGATAGCCCCTGAAAACTTTCACCTCTGATATTCTTTTATAATCTGCTACCGGTTGTTTTCAATTTTTATTTTAATATTCTTAAAGTTTTTTAATGTTCTTTATACAACTCTCTATGCCATTAAAAATGTTTACCGTTATATCTTCTACGTGAAGACTGAAACATTATCTGAATTTTCGAAATCAAAATGCAAGAATTTGAGTAGAATTGAAATAAATCGCCTACATCTTGTATAAACAATAGTTTACATATTGAAAAATTTATAAATTTAAAAACTGAAATACAAAATAAAGATTTTATCTTTAGAGAATTCTTATTTATCAAGTAATTCAATTTTATTTTATTTATTTTTTTTTATTTATAACTTTTAATTCTCTTTTCTTTCTTTTGAGGGGTTTGAGGAGAGGGGTGGAGTTAATGCTTCACCAGGGGAAAGTGTTTTCATTAAATATTTAAATTTTTGGAGATAGAATATTTAAGTAATTATCATAATATTAATAATGGAAATAAAGAAGGATATTAAGTAAAAGAATTTACCTGCAGCTTAAGACCACAAAAAATTACTGTAATTTGCATTTATATTAGTTTATGTAATTATTAAAGACCAAATAATATTTAGAAAATAATTTTTAAATATATTTAATAAACTGGAAACATTTCGTAATTGAATTGTGTAAAAAAGAATTTGCTGCAGAACTATGTATTACTTCATATTACTATAATGATCCAATAGACAAAAGTGGGTCTTGGCGACAGGAGTATCTGTTCTTGAAGCTGGTAGACGGGAAGTGATAAATTCGATACGTAGTCGCGCATGCTGTCCTAGTCGTTCGGTGTTTTCCAAGGTTTTCTCTGAAATTCCTGTAAATATGGGCTAATACCCCTCTAAAGTCAACCCACGTTGGGGTTTTCGGTAATAAATTGAGGCTTACTTAAAAATGTCTAAATTATTTTCAATATTTTTTGAAAATGTCGTTATATATAGTTATCAAAGTCCCACTCTACTCCTTGTACTTTGGGAATGTCTCGGAATTTCTGAAAACTTTAAGGTATTTGTTAAAAGAAAAAAAAAAGGGGGGGGGGAGAACTCAGGGGCAAACTTTAAAATTTCATATAGGAAGGGCGGGGGGGGGGAATCTTTTCTTGGGGATAAAGACTTTTCAAAGTAGGCCTAGAACCTACAGCAGTCAATCGGCCTTATTCCCAAATACAATCTAATTCATACTTGTTTTTAATGTAAAATACTTCAAAAATATTCCTGTTACACTGGCGTTCATAAAATGGTGCTTAAATATCTTATGATTTCATTATATAAGTGATTTTTTTCCTGTATTAAGGATTTAAAATACCTTATTTATCTCTTTTTATTTTCTTTAGATGATTTTTCATTAGATTCTATTTAGATGGAGTATTTAAGATACATTTAATAAAAAAGCACCACAAAACTGGCGTTGTAAAAAATATTACTTACAAACTTTGAATAAACACCATAAAATGCAATAAACTCGCAACAATTGTTTCGGGTCGAAAAAACACACGACCCTTCATCAGGCGAACAAAGTAAGCACGAGAGCTGCAGTCAAGGCGGCAACGCACCTTTGCCGCTTTGACCTCAGCACTCGTGCTTACTTTGTTCGCCTGATGATGGGTCGTGTGTTTTTTCGACCCGAAACAATTGTTGCGAGTTTATTGCATTTTATGGTGTTTATTCAAAGTTTGTAAGTAATATTATTTAAGATACACTTTAAAATTCGCTTATGTACACTTAATTTTCTTTTTAGTGCCATGTAATTACAATCCTTTCTTTTCATTATTTGCTTAAAATGTCATAGAATGTAGATTTTGTTTTAAAAATTTATAGTTGAAGTGTTTTCCTACAATAGTAATTTTTCATAATTTTTCTTTTTTCTAGTTATAATGGAAATTGATCCTGATATTAGAAACGAAACAAGTTGTCTAAGAAATATGAAAATAGAAAATGCCGTAAAATACCCTCATTAGAGACATTTACAAATACCAAATATTTATCCTGTTAAAGAGATTTTTACCATTTATCTTTTGTTAATGTCATTTAGAAAAAAAAAAAGATACGGTCAGTGTTATGTTAGTAAAATAAAGTTTAATTTTAATCTAATTCAGTATGTTTTATTTTTTAATTATTTTTAATTGTATGTTTTCTTTGCAGCAAAGATGTTTTTCTTCTTAGTGAGCTTTTTGCAATGATTCTAGTAAATTACCGGGATGCTGCTTTCATGTGTAAAAGCGTAGAATTTGTTTCTTCTTTAGATCCTATTTTGTAGAAAAAAAAAATAATAATAATTTGTTTTTGTAAAAAAAAAAAAAAAAAAAAAAAAAGTCGTCGAAATTTTTTTAATTCAAAATAATCTAATGGTTTCTTTTAACAAAAAGTTATATATTTTAAAGATTTGAATTTATGGAACTAGTGACGAAAACCAAAAGAGTACCTGAGTTTCATCTGCACTGAACTCTAAATTAATATTTAAAAATATTAAAAGCTCTATATTTCTTTATATACTATTTAATACGTACGAACATTTTCTCTCCACTTGCCGGCCCACCAGCGGCCGAGCGGTTCTGCGCTCAAAGCTGGTAGACGTGAGGTGCCGGGTTCGATCCCCGGTCGCGCTCGTCGGCCTAGCCGTTCGGAGTTTTCCGTGGTTTCCTCCGAAACTTGCGTAAATACGGGCTAGGACCCCTTAGGAAGACCTCCACGGAAGGCACTCCCCCTCAGGCCTAGGACCCCAGTGTTGTCAATCGGCCTTAATCCCTAACACCAACACTCTCCACTTGCCGTATATTTAAAAATATTTATATCCCAGAAACTGCAATAATTAATGAAATTATTCCACGCATTGCAATGAATTAATTATAAAAAATAAAATTATTTAGGTATCAAACCTTTAATATGTTCCTATACTTCTACGATTACGCATTAGAAATCTGATCTGAAATGAGCATTTTTATTTTCAAATAAAATAACTTTTAAAAACCAATTTTTTTTTAAAACAGAAAATTGAAAAACTTTCAAAATTTGTTACAGTTTGAAATAAAATTTGCATCAAATTAGTTAGTCTTGGTTTAAGTGCATTGCATTTAAGTGCATTGCATTAATATGTTGCACAAATTTACTTTTTTAATAAACTACCGAAATTGTATGCATAGTTTTTAAGAGAGACCTTTATATGGAAATGAATTAGCAATTTCTTTTCTTTAGCTAATGTAAAAATCAATTTGAGTATTTAAAAGTTCAAATTCATTTATAGACTACCTTTCCATAAATGACTGGACACTTTCGATTTCAGATGCGTTTTAAAATAACTCAAAAAGTACTTAACAAATCATCTAAAAACTTCAGGAGCGTAAAAAACATGTTATACCTCATGTACTTCAGTTGTTTTTTTGTGCCAAAAGTGAAAATGGGAACAGTTAAAAATTAAAGAAAAATGAGAGTATTTGGCATCACCCGTATAAAGTAATGCTCGAAATACAATCTGGCTGTAGCATATGATTATGGGGCTCATTCTCATTTTCTGTATAAATTTTTAAATCTCTACCGCATGTAATCAGGGAGATATAAAGATTTCTTTAAAAAATTGCCGAACATTTTCTTTTTGCTATAACATGCATCTAGTACAAAGCTATATTCAGGAAACCCAATATACAACATTAGACACAACATACTGCAATCAGAATGAAAAAAAAAATATTAAAAATATCTAATGAAATGTGACAATTTTTACTAAATTTTTTAACTGCGCATGACTATTTTTAGCTAAATTTCATTTGTATAATTTAGTAGTCAAATGCATTAAACTACTTATATAAAAACCCCAAACAAGTAATGTGTAAACTCAAAAAGTTCTACGTCTAAGAATGAACTGTTTTTCAGTTTCTCTCGAAGAAACGCTAAAGTATAAGAAGTTTTACTCACATTTTTATTTTAATTCGATGAACGGTTATGCAATTTTCTGAGATTGTAAATAAATATTGGGAAAACTTTAACAATTTCTTTGTTGAGGAACAGCTGAAATTCAGTTTATTCTATGACGTAGAATTTTTTGAGTTTACACGATTTTTGTTTGTAGTTTTTACATAAGTAGTTCAATAAATTTGACTGTTAAAGTTTGAAAATGAAATTTCACTGAACATTTATGCATGCGCTGTTAGAAATCATTTAGTAAAAATACTCATATTTCATTAGATATTTAATATTTTTTTCATTCTGATTGCAGTATGCAGTGTTTATTATTGTATGTCGAGTTTCCTGAAAATAACTTTGTACTGTCTTTTCATACTTTGCGTGTTATAGCTAAATAAAAAAAAAAATGAAATTTTTTTTGCAATTTTTTAAAGAAACCTTTATCTCTCTGATTATATGCGGTAAAGTCATGTAAACGTAAATAGTTAATGAGAAAGAGTCCTATAATCACATGCTACTGCCAGATCGTATTTTGAGCATTAATTATTACAGGGTGAAGCCAAATACTTTCATTTTACTTTTTTTTTTTTTTTTTTTTGCCGGTCCTCCTTTTACCACCCCTGAAGTTTCAAAATGATTTGTTTAACATTTTTTGAAATACTTTAAAAAGTGTCTGAAATCGAAAGTGTACGGCCATTATGGAAAGGTAGTGTACCTAACAAATTTTTAGTACTTCTTCCCCCCCCCCCCCAATTTAGAATGTTTACACCTTTTTAAGAGCATAATGCATTTTAAACGATTAGTGTTTTAATTACATTCTTAATTGTTTTAAGTTAATATCTAATCAAAATGTAATATATATATATGTATATACATATACATATATTTGTTAATTTTTTTTTTTTTTTTTTTTTTTTTTTTATATATTTACAAAGTGGATGTATTTTTTGAATGAAAGAAACTGAGGTTGTTAACACAGATCTACAAGTATAATGTTGGCAAAATTTATTTATTTAAGTTGATACCTATATTTTTAATGTGCTGAAGCCAAACATGAAGCCAATTTTCCTCTATTACACATAGTTTTGCCAATACAGGGTGTCTACCGACGCAATTCCTTCTCTTTCGGTAGTTTCTAGTATGATTCCATGATTAATTGTAATTAATCATGGAATCATACTATAAAAGTAACCGTATAATTATATTGGTGGAAGAGTCATGGAAAAAAACAAAAAAATAGCGCACCCTGTATTGATAAAAATATGTATGTGATACAGTAAAATCTAGTTTCAGTTTCAGCCGAGCAAAAACCATCAATATCAGTCATAATTATCAAATCAAAATTTTAGATTTAGACTTATGAGATCTTTCACTATTGAGTCATATTAAATGAGGGAATTAATTTTTATTTTGGTGTAGACTAATTATAACCGAGCAATATTAAGCAAACATATGACATATTTTGCAATTATTTCTGATCATTTTAGTACCATAATATAAATCAGCTTCTTTTTAAAATTTTTTATTAAAAGTTTAAAGTTTGCAAAATGTACCACAACATTAATAAAAATTGTAGTTCAAAACCTGTTAAAGCACATCATTACAAATTCTACTATAGGTAATACAAGCTTAACCAACTTTATACCTCTGAATTTTAATATAGTTTTTATAAAAAGTATATAGCATGTCTATATATATACTAAAGTCCGGTCTTCTTGTCCCATTAATTTTCGAGGAGTTCTTATCTCAAAGTTTGAAGGTGGGAGGTGCGAAGTTCGATCTCAAGTTGAGATTTTCAGCCTACCCATTCGAAATTTTCCAAGGTTTTCTTAAAAAACTTTTGTAAATAAGGGATAGAACACCTTAGAATGACCTACACATAAGGAATTCTATACAGGCCAAGAACTCTGGAGTAACCAATGTGATTTTACCACCACAATAATATTAGTATATTTAGAAGCCTATTCAAGACACTCTAAACAGACGCGCATTTAAAATAAATCCCATTGCTATGAATTTACAAGTGCAAAAATATTCAACTTTAAGTTTCTTTTCCTTAAGTTGTATAAGAATATGTACTTATGTAACGTATTTACTAGATTCTTACCTATATTCATGAAGATAAACTTACTGTTGGATATTTTTGTACTTGTAAATTGATAATAATAGAATTTATTTTAAGTATATGCCAATTTAGAGTGTCTTCGATACGCTTGTAAACATACTAATATTTAATCGGCGTTCGTTAAAGCCTATTGGCTGTGCTAGGTTTCTAGACCTGTGGGGATTGTCGTAAGTGTAGGTCTTTCTAAAATGTCTTATCCCATATTTATACAAGTTTTGGAGAAATCCGCGGAAAATTCCGAATGGGTAGGTCGAAAATCGCAACCTGGGATCGAACCATGCACCTTCCGCCTTCAAACGTTGAGAGCAGAGCTTCTCAGCCAATGGTGGGGCCTTCAAATATTAGGTATTTTTACATGGATAAATTTACTGAGATTTTCAAAATATTATATACGAAATTTACGGAGACTTGGATGCTCTTACGTATGTAATTTTACAGAGACTTGGATGTTCTTCCATATATAATTTTACAGAGATTTGGATGATTTTACATATGTAACCTTACAGAGACGTGGTTATTTTTACAATGGTAAATTTACAGAGACTTATATGCTTTTACATGCTCGAATTTGCGTAGACTTGCATATTTTTACATTTGTAGATTTACAGAGACTATGATGTTTCACAGATTTAAATTTACAGAGACTTGAATATTTTGATCTATGTAAATTTACAGAGACTATGATTGATTTACAGAATGGTTTCTCTACATTTTGACAGAATCTCTTTTTTTAATTCTCTGTAAATTTACGTAAGACTTAATATAATTAATTACCAATAGATTCTCTGTAAATTTACAGAAATTTTTTTAACAGTGTACACATTTAGAATACCGACTTTGGAATTTCTGCTATTCTTTGTTCTTGAGATATGCTGATAACAGACACACAGACAGACAGACACACGCACAGACTATTCGCTAAAAACATGATTTTCGTATTCAGGGGACCTCAGAACGTGTAAATATAACAAAAAGTCACTTTCAAAAATTTGACCCTGAAACCATATTTTCTCTACCGTAAGGGTAAGAGAAAGTAGAAAACCCTGCCTTACATGAGGAGAAGGAATGACTACAAACAATTAACAGGGTTTACTTGTCTATTACCATTTTGACACGTGCCAAAATTACATTTAAAGTTAGATAATTAGTTTTAAATTTTATTACGACATTAACGCTAGAAAAAGACGCATGGTAACGACAGTGAATGAAAATATACTACTGGCCATTAAAATTGCTACACCAAAAAGGAATAATAATAACGAAATGAAATTTGTTGGACACATACATTATAGAAGGAAGAACAATTGATTAAAATTTCAGAAAATTTGGAGTAATATGTACTGAGAAAACCGTACATAAAGCAGGGGCCTCTGTGAGCAATAACAGCACTTATCTGCCTAGGCATTGAATCGAACAGCGATTGGATGACATGTACGGATAGAGCACTTCATGAAGTTTTAAAACGATGCCTTAATTCAACGATGGAAGTTACTGGTGAGTGGTGGGGGGCCAGTCGCTTTTCAACGATTAAACAGTCATTTTCATTGGTGCGAGATCAGGAGAGCGTGCAGGCCAGAGCAACAGTCGAACACATTCAGCATCAATGAA
The DNA here is from genome assembly GCA_963930645.1 of Salticus scenicus. Classification (NCBI taxonomy): domain Eukaryota; kingdom Metazoa; phylum Arthropoda; class Arachnida; order Araneae; family Salticidae; genus Salticus; species Salticus scenicus. The sequence goes on from OZ005649.1 coordinate 17,847,195, forward strand.
GGTCCGGACAATATGGACAACTTGAGGTCGTGCACTGTCCTGCTTAAATGTTGCGCTTCGGAGGCCTTGAACGTAGGGCAGAGCGATGGGCCTTAATTCGTCAGAAATGTAATGACTGGTATTCAGAGTGGCGGGAATGAAAACAAGAGGTGACCGGGACATGTATCCAATGGTACCACATACCATCAATTCAGGTGGTAACTCAGTATGCGGGTACCAAAATTCTGATTACCCTTAAAACTGCATCACTGATATGAGAGTCATTAATGTGTGATCAACGATGAACCTGGACGCAGGAATGGCGTGAAGTCACTTTTCAGACAAATCACAATCTTGCTTACAGCATCAAGATTGACTTATCCGTATTTAACTGCATTATGAATAATGCACATTGCCAGCTGGGATTCGACATCATCATACTGTCCATCATTCGCAATGATGTTATGGGTTCCCACTGGATACACGTCTCGATTACCTCATGTACGTATTCCTGGCCCTCTGAATAGCGGCCATTAAATTTCTGATGAGTTAAGGCCCGCCCCTCTACCCTGTATTCGAGGCCTCCGTAGCGCAAAATTTAAGCAAGATAATGCACGACCGCAAGTTGTTTGTATTGTCTGGACCTTCTTTGATACAGAATGCGTTCGACAGTTGCTCTGGCCAGCGCGTTCTCCTGATCTCGCACCAATGAAAATGACTGTTTAATCGTTGAAAAGCGACTGCCCCCCCCACCACTCACCAGTAACTTCAATCGATGAATTGTGGCATCGTGTTAAAACTTCATGAAGTGCTCTACCGGTACATGCCATCCAATCGCTGTTCGATTCAATGCCTAGTGAGATATGTTCTTTTATTTCTCACAGAGATCGCTGCTTTATGTACTGTTTTCTCAGTACATATTACTCCGAATTTCCTGAAATTTTAATCAATTGTTCTTCCTACTATAATGTATGTGTCCAACAAATTTCATTCCGTTATTATTATTCCTTCTTGGTGTAGCAATTTTAATGGCCAGTAGTGTACCTACCAAGATATAGCATGGAATCACAAGTGTTTACAGGTCTGCGCTTCTTTCTGAAAAAAAAAATAATAATAATAAATAAATAAAGACCTCTACTCTGGCGGTACAGCTGTTCAACAGGGGGTAAACTGGACTAATAGATCTGGTGTCAGATGTAACTTTAATAATTTTATTTTATTACAAGGGAAAAACAACAAAACAAATTATAATTTTTTATATTCTTTATATATATATCCGAGGGCCCAACAAGTCTGTAAAGATTTTTTTAAAATATTAAAATCAAAGGAATTTGTAGAATTAAACGCGGTTTTTAAAAGCGTTATTTTTGTGAAAGAAGATTTTTTTTTTTTTTTTTTTTTTTTTTTTTTTTAATTATTGTTATTTTTATTTATTTATTTATTTTCGATAATTGAAAAAAATAAATAAATAACAGTTAAAATTTTCATTAAAAGGGGGCGCTATGCGCGAGCGAATCACATATTTCCATGAAAAACTAAATTTATTTGCATGTAAATGTCTATAAGCGTACAATTCTATGCGTCCGCTATCACCAGAAATTACAGTTTGCCAACGAGTTAGAGTATAGCTAACCGCAGATTTAATCGAAGATTCTTAGCTGAAGTTAAACAAGTTTACTAATAAGGCTTTACCCACCAAGTCCGCATCACAATTAAAACTTCATGTTTGCATAAGTGGGAGAGAAAATAAAATACGAGCAGTTAAATCGCAAAACCGTGCAATATGTAGGTCTCTAATTTGCATATATTTCTCGTTAGGCCTTGTGTAGCAAAAAGATTAAATTAAACAAAAAATGAAATAGTCCTTAAAAGACCACAAAAATTCCAAGAAATACAATCAATGCAAATAATTTTAACATGTGTTGCATTTAAAATATCTATATTAAATCTATAGTTGAACATCTTGCTTTCATAAGACCTTTTAATATTTCACTTATTTCCAAACAATCAAAACGTTAATATTTTTGTATTGGATAGCTTTAATTGGAAGAACTGTTTCCTTTATCAATTTTATGCTTCAATGTACATCCTAGAAAAAATCATGTATAAAAGAATATCATTAATTTATAAAATTTTCTTTTCTATATTACAAAACAAATCTCTTGGTGCTTTGCCAATATTAAGAGCATTAATCTAAACTTCAACAATTGGCTTGCTTTTACATAGAGAATGACTCTTTTTGCTTTTATGAAATGAATTCAGATTAAATAATTTATTTATTTTTTGTATTTTATTTACTCATAAATAAAAGAAGTGAATTATATACAAAACAAAACAAGTTTTAAAAAGCATATAAAAAGAAATAAAAGATCCAGTTGCTTTTATATGCTTTCATTTTGTGCAAATTTCCAACTAAACAGCAAGAATTATAAAATTTCGTTACATTATTATTTTTATGCTTTATTTTGCTTGTATATGTATATATATATATATATGTGTGTGTGTGTGTTGTATATATATATATATATATATATATTAATAATATTTTAAAACATAGTGAAAGCCGAGCAGTTAAAGATACAAGATACATATATATATATATATATATATATATATATATATATAAACATTACGTGTTGCATATTTGCATATATCCAACTAACTTCGTTAATTCATGAATAATAAATAAGCAAAAATTATTCTTGATCCGTTGAATTCGGATAACAGCAAATACAGTAAATAATTATCTTTGGCAGAAATCCGCTTTGTTTCAAGATAATTTGCCTACATTTTTGGTTGTATCAATATTACAAAAGCCCTCAGTATCTTTTGAATTTGTTTTGCATGCGTAATCTTTGGATTAGTCGGGTTGCTAGTATTTTGGGTAAAGGATCTATGTCTGTGAGCTTCAAGATCATATGAATATCATATTAACCTATGGCGAAAATAATCCTTATTCTTATTCATTAAATAAAGCATATTTTCAAATTAGTTTTCACATTCAGAAAATATGATACTATATTGTCGTATGTCATTAAAAAAAAAAAAAAAAAAAAAAAAAAAAAAAAAATTCAGGGTATCCGAAAGTTGTATTTTAAAGCTAATGTAAGTTTGTTGCTTGAAATTTTCATCGAGACTAATACGTTTCAAAGAATGTTGCGTGTGAAAGTTGTCTGAATAATTTTAAGAGAACTGTTAATTTTAATAACAGATTTAAATTTTATATAAATGTAGGTGCAATAATGAAACGGGGGGTTGAGAAGGCGGTAGCCCCCTCGTAAAATCTAATTATAAATAAAACTCTTCCAAAGCCTAATTTGAATTGTTTTAGCATAGGCTTACATAACAGTACTCGTTATCTTATCTCTTGATCTCCAACTTGCGTTTATAGTATTAAATTTCAGGATAAGAGAAAGTCATGTGAGTGACATACCAAATTATTATTATTATTATTATTATTATTATTATTATTATTTTGCAATTATACTTCATACATTCTCTATAGGATTAAGAGAAGTTCAAAGAAAATGTTAGAACTTTCAATCTTGCAATACTTTTGGCCACTACTGTATATCTATAAAATTGAAAAAAGAAAAAAAAAAAAAAAAAAAAGAAGAAGAAGTTGATTACACAATGTGGTAAATAAAGAATGAAAAAAAAAAATAAAATATATAGTTTTAATTAATTATAGTAGTTTCCAATGTGCTCGGAAAAACATAAAAAACTAGTTAGTTTCCGATAAGAAGTAATCGATTAAAAAAATATTTCGCGAAAAAAGAAATATCGTTTCACAGACTTTAAACTTTTTTTTTTTTTTTTTTTTAATGAAATTCTGTTGGAGCAAATATATATCTTTAATGCTTTTTTTTCGTCAATTTTTATGTGATATTTTTATAATATTAGATTTCCCGAGGAACAATTCAGAACAAAGTATATTGGTTATTTCATTTCTTTTTTCTTTCTTTCTTTCTTTTTTTTTTTTTTTTTTAAAGAAGAAATTTTATGATTTATAACATACTAACATTTTTTTTTTCTTTTTTCTTTTTCTTTTCTTTTTTTTTTTTTAATAATGAATCTGTTGTCAGTATAAAACGAATTTGAAGATAACCTTTAACTTCTTCAACTTAATTAAAAGATTTAAGTTTTTAATTGTAGGCTTTGCTTTATGCATATACTTTATTATAATAATCATTTTTACTTCTCATTTAAGTATTATAAATTTATTTTTTGAGCTATACGAGTATATAATGTAACTTGACATAACCGTTTCTTAAACAAAACTAGTATACCTTCTAAAATACATGGAATATTGCAAAGGATTAAAAATTTTAAATATAAAATTCATTGAAATATTTTCAAAATATATATAAATGATAAATAAAAATTGCCTACAAAAATTAAGATAATTAAAAAAATTATTTTTAAAAATCATTATCAACATTTCTGTTCAATCATTTCAAAAGAATTTTTAAAGGCCTAGTTCATTACTCACAGTATGGGTATAATATGGTCTGTAGTAGAAATTTATCAAATAAATTTGTGATATGGAATTAAAAAGAGTCTATTTATGCCAATTATTTTTTTAGTTCCCCATCATACTATAGGTATAGGGAACTTAGGTAATCGTGAAAATTTTCGACCTCGGTTTTTTTTACTTTTTTACACGTTTTCAAGTGTGAGGAAACCGAAAATGACAACATTAGTATGGTGTCTGTCTGTATTGTGTCTGTTAGTGTGTTAGTCCGTTAGTGTGTTAGTCCGTTAGTTTGTTAGTCTGTTTACACGATATCTTACGAACAAATGATCGCAGAGAGGTCAGACCAGTTTTAAAATATTACTTTCAACACTGGCAATAATCTTATTTATTTGCAACATTCGAATTCAAAAACTTCGGCGAAATTTGTTTATAGAATTGCTCATTACCTAATTCGTATTTTTAAATTCCGTTTCCACATTCAGAAAATTCACAACCGTTAAATGAGTACCTGTTTTTCTAAAAATTGAATTTTTTTTAATTTTAATATTTCATTTTACAGCTCAAAAAGGAGAAAAATGCAATCAGTGAAAATTCGCCTTTTTAAACTCAAAATTTAAATAAAAAATTAAAAAAAAATTTTTTTTTGGAAAACGGGTACTCATTTAATGGTTGCGTATTTTCGGAATATGAAGACGGAATTTGAAAATAACAATTAGGTAATGTATAATTCTATAAACAAATTTCGCCATAGAATAACATGGACTTTGGATGACCTTGACGATCCGTGATGCACCCCCCTAACATGGGAGAATAGGGCAAAACTTCACTTAAACTTGCATTAAATGAAAAATTTTTGCTGTAAAAATATCAGACCAGTTTTAAAATATCAGTTTTGATGCCGGAATGAACATCAGTTACTACAAACATGCTACTTTAAAAATTTCGCAAGTTATTGGATATTTACGCAAAATCGAGCATAAACGTCCATTTTGAGGATCATAAATATATCAGACAATTTCAAAATAACATTTATGATACTTGTATGAACATGATTGACTACAAATAATCTAATAGGAAAATTTCGTATGTCTATCGAAATTTAAGATTTTATCAACGTAGCAAAATGGGGCGATATTTCATATAAATATGCATTTTTTTAAAAGTTGCATTGGAAATAGTAGCATGAAAATAAACTACGAAATTGATCCCAATAAAATAAATTAATAGATTAGAATAAGATAAATATATCGAAGTGAACGGTGGATAGCCTATTAGGCGGGGATTTCATTCTGTCACTGTATCAAGCTTTGGTCAAATTCATTTCTCTTAACAGGAATGTAATATGTCCTGTACAAGAAATTTATGAGAACATATATATGATGGGGAACTGAGCAGAGTCCACCTATGCCAACTAGTTTTTTATGCCTTGTCACCATTAAAATTTCATCCAATAAAAATTTTGGAATAAAAAAAATTGAAATATATTTAAAATCTTTTTTGAAACCCTTTATTAATATTCTACACATATTTAAACCGTTCTTTCTTTTCAAAGTTATTCAAAAGTCTGGCACATTCAAGTTTCATAGTTAGATATAAAATTTTAGTTACATATCCAGTGAAGTCTTAAAATGTATATGTACTCATAAAGTATGAAACTTGAATACTTCTGTACAGTGTTGCCAGATTTTGCGACTTTTTTATTCAATAGTTACCAATAATCTTGAGAAAGGATATTTGATATGCATAATAGACTATTATTCGATTCGATTCGTCTATTATGTATATCAAATATCCCTTCTCAAAAATACTGGACTATTGAATAAAAACGTTGCAAAATCTGGCAACATTGCTTCTGTATAAATGATATTTCCAAATAAGAAAGAGAGACAGAGAGGGAAAAAAAAAGGAAACTAAAATATTTTTGTAAAGTATCGTATTTATTAAAAATATGAAGAAACAATACTTTCTTATTTTACATTGTAAATGCAAGTTATGAAACATAGGATGGTTACTATTAGTATCTAAGATAAATTCATTAAATTATATTTCGACAATTGACCAAATAAATATTATGTTAATAAAAAATAATATATTCAATAAAATTTATTTATTGAAGGGGTTTACGTTTTGAGATAAAGTGTCAAATTTTATTTAAGAAGTAATAAAATTCCATTGCATGGTAAATGTTGTTTAAAGTAAGGTCCTAGAGAATGACTTAAAAAAAAAAAAAAAATCAACGGGTGCAACAGTTTTAGAAACACATCTGTCATCAGAACTTCAGCTGTTGTAAACACACGCTCATATTCATGTAAAAATTTATATTTAAACTTATGTATTGTTTACTGAATCCTCTCCTCATAAAATGCATTGAACATTTTTAAACTTTAAGGGGACTTGCCACCTTTGATGGCACAGCTGAAGTAAGTTTCATGTAGAAGCTTATATTTCCATTTAATGTTTATAAATGGAACTATATTAGGATTGTTCAAGAAAATAAAATATATATTCAGACAACAATTCTTATGGACTTTGATGCATTCTTCTTCTTCTTCTTCTTCTTTTTTTTTTTTTTTTTTTTACAGATATAAAGTCTTTAAGCTGCGCTTTATCAATTTATATTTTTTTACGAATTTGCGATCTTCAAAATGCTAAATATTTTATAGATAATTAAGAAAATATTTAATATTTTTTGTTGTTTAATAGAATCTATTTAAAAGAATTAGTGATGGATTTTGGCAATATCTGTAAAAGAAAAAATATTAAAAATAAAAATACAGTAAAAATTACGTTTTTTTTTTTTTTTTTTTAGTACGGAGAACTATTAGTCTCAATCTACAAATAAAACGTTGTCGCCAGTTTTACGACGGTTACACATTTATCAAAAATATAGTTTAAAAAAATATAGTTAAAAAAAAAATAAAAAACTAATAAACCTCCGTACTAAACTAAATTCTGCTTTTGCCACAATTTCATCAAAATCTTATTATTATTATTTTTTTTTAAGAAAAAGAAAAGAAAATTAATAATAATCACTATCGAAATGGACAGTATCGAAAAAGTTTTTAGACAAAAATACATAATTTATTCTAATTTTTAATTGTTGCCAAAAAAGTCTCCGAGTTGGTTTTATTTTATTTTTATTATTATTTTTTAAAAATCATAAGAAATTCACGCGTAAATATTAAAATTGATATAAAACTTTGTGTAAAATTAAACTTGCAGGGTAAAATTGGCGTCCTTATAGCTCTAAAGGTATATATATATATATATATAAATAATAGATATCGTAATAAGATTAAATCATAAAATTCAGCTATATATTATTTATTTATTTCAATTTTTTTCATATACATGCACGTTTTACTTTTTTCTCCAAAACTAATTAATAAATTTCAAAAATCCTTCCACAATTCTTTTAAGTGGGTTCTATTAAACAACGAAAAAAAAAAAAATTTTTTTCCCCTTAAATAATAGCAGACGTTTTAGCATTTTGAAGATCCTCATAAATTTGTAAAAAAATTCAAACTGAGAAAACGCAATTAAAGATGTCAAATATTTAAAAATTATACTAATAAAAGAAAAGTTTGATAGAAGGATGGACAGACAGACAGATGAACTGACCGAATTAACAACACTTTTCCAATTTCCTTTAAAATGTAAATAAATAAATAAATAAATAAAAATCATTTTGAACAAATTATGCAACATAAGAGAGTCTACAACACATATAAATAAAGCAAAGAGTTTGTCCATGGAACATATCCGGCGGACTATTCCTATTTTTGATTGGTCTAGATTCAACTACTTTGGTGATGAAAATCGGCCATTTTTTAAAATAAAAATTGATGAATTTGCAAAAAAGATACTGCATAGATGTTATAATTTTTTAAAAGAGCTCTAGAAACTGTTCATTTTTTTGTGAGGACCCTATATACATCAAGTTATTAGATTTAAAGATATTACGTGGAAAAGTTTCACAACGTGATATCATCATTCGATTGCTTTTATCTTAAAAATAAAATTTAAGTAAAAAAATCATTTTTTTAAAGTAAGAAGCTTTTTATTGTAAAGCCCTAAAAAGCATAAAATAAAATGTATTCTGGCAAAGACATGCTACAAAGAAATGAAAGTTTGAACACTAAGAAAATTTTAGAGAAAAATATAGGTACTTTCCTTTTGCAAGAGATGAAAATTTTTTAATGTTCAAAATATTTTAAAAAGCTTTCGAGACCAAAATTCTTAGTTATTAGTTTTTGTAAAATCATTTATTAGGCCAGAAACCTCAAATGTCTCGAAAGCTTTTTAAAATATTTTGAACATTAAAAAATTTTCATCTCTTGCAAAAGGAAAGTACCTATATTTTTCTCTAAAATTTTCTTAGTGTTCAAACTTTCATTTCTTTGTAGCATGTCTTTGCCAGAATACATTTTATTTTATGCTTTTTAGGGCTTTACAATAAAAAGCTTCTTACTTAAAAAAATGATTTTTTACTTAAATTTTATTTTGTGCTTTTTAGTTACAAAAAGGAAACAGCATCTTAAGAAAACTAATTAAAATTTCTTGGGATATTTTGTAGACAACGGAAGATTTTCCTTTTTCAATTGACATTTTTTTTCCTATTATGTATCTGCAAAAAAACGTAATTTATCGTCTTTCGAGATTCGAATCCGGGACCATCGCGTTATCAGCATGACGCTCTAACCAAAAGTCTAAGAACTGTCAAGAAAAGTCATAGAACATTCTAGAAAAATCTAAGAAATACTTATACAAAAGAAATATTGTTCTCGAATGCTTTTTAAAATATTTGGAATATTTAAAATTTTTCATGTTTTGGAAAAGTGAAATATCTATATTTTTCTTTAAAATTTTCTTTTTGTTAAAACTTTTATGATTTTATAGCATGTTTCTGCAAGAATAAATTTTAGTTTTAGGCTTTTTAGGGCTTCACAATAATAAAAAACTTTCAGTATTATTTTTATTTATTTATTTATTTACTTATATTTTTATTTAATTATTTATTTTTACTTTTATTTTTACTGAAATTTTTCTTTTGTGCGTTTAGTAACTCAAAAAGAAGTTTCTTTAAAAAACTATCAAAATTCCTTAGGACACTGTGTAAGCAACGAATGATTTTCTTTTATCAATTGACATAGTTTATATTAATTATCTGAGAAAAAGTAACGGCTTGCGAGGATCGAACCCACGATCATCGCGTTATCACCATGACGCTCTAACTAAATGAGGTAACAAGCGACGAAAAGGTTGTTTAAATTTACGTTAAAGTGGAGGCGCCTTCCTTTTCAGAATAACACAAAGACACGATGATAAAAATCCAATTTCAATAAAAAGTTTCTAAAAGAATATTATATAAAATATATTTAACTTTATATTTTGTGTTTTTTAGTATTTAAAAAAAGACTTCTTTAAAAAAAACTCTTCAAAAATTCTTAGAATACTGTGTAGACAATAAAAAATTTTCTTTTATCAATTGGCATATTTTCTATTACACATTTCATCTGTAAAATTTAGCACATCGATCCTTCGGGGATGGAACTCACCACCATCGTATTAGCAACTTGACCCTCTAACCAACTGAGCCAACGAGTGACTATAAAGACTTCTGATATTTACTTTAAAGTTGAGGTGCCTTATTTATTAGCGTGACATGAAGACGCGATAACAAAATACAATTTCAATAAAAAGCTTCTAAAAAATGTTTATTTATTTATTTATTTTTATTTAAATTTTATTTTGTGCTTTTTAGTTACTAGATTAAAAGCTATTTAAATGAAATCTTCAAACATTATTAGGATACTGTGTACACAACGAAATATTATCTTTTATCAATTGATACTTTTGGTATTAATTATTTGCAAAAAATAACACCTCGGCCCGGCGAGGATCGAACACACGACTCTCGCACTATCAACATGACGCTGTACCCAGCTGATTCATTAAAAGATACAATGAGTTGCTTACTTTTATATATATATATATATATATATATATATATATATATATATATATATATATATATATATATTTATAATGGAAGCGACTTGGTTTTTTAACGTGACAAAAAGCCGATGACAAATCCAATTTCATATAATAGTAATATATAATATATAATATACATATGTACATATAAAGCTTCTAAAAATATTTTTTTATGTATTTTTTACTTAAAACATTTTATTTTGTGTTTTTTTAATATCTAAAATGTTTTGTGTTTTCCAATATCTAAATAAATTAAAAAAAAAAAAAAAAAAAAAAAAAAAAAAAATGCTTCTTAAAAAATCTCCTCGAAAAATTCTTAGTGTAAGCAACGAAAAATTTTCTCTTATCATTTGACACTTCTTCTACTAATTATCTGCAAAAACTATTACGCTCGACCTTCCGGGGACCGAACTCATGACAACCGTGCTACTAACGGGGCGCTCTTACCAACTGAGCCACAGAACGACAAACAAAATAGCTTATATTTACTTTAAAATGAAGGCGCCTTGTTTACTAGCGTGACACGAAGACACGATGACCAAGTCAATTTCAATTAAAAACCTTCTAATAAGAGTCTAATATTAAACAAAAAACAGTCTAATATTAAAGAATAATGAATAATGAATAACTTTTCAAAAAAGTATCAGTTTTGAAGTTCTAAGAGCTGCAGTTTTTAATTGACAGCGTACTTATTTTCAATACATAATCCATTAAATTTGTAAATAATTGTTGATTCATTCTTGAGAATCATTCACGTAAGACCATAGAGCATTGTTGCAAAACGATAGAAATATCTTATTTAATTTAATTTATAATACGTTATTTTGACTTTTTGACATTAAAAAGAATTTTTAATTCTGTTACAAAGCCCAAAATGTGATATAAAAAATAAATAGTGTTTCTATTCTTTTGAAAATTCATTTAAATTTAGTGACCAGCGAAGTGGGCGTAGCCTGCTAGTTTCGCAATATAAGCAAATAAAATCTGTCATATATTTCATGAATGCGTTTATGATATCGGTATCATTTATCAGAAATGATATAAAATTAAAGTAAATAAATAAATAAATAAAGCTTCAGTCGTTTCGTAAGGTATTGTCATTTGCTGTGATTATTTCGAAAGTTACTGGTTTATTCGTCTTATAAGAGTAATAAAATTCTCCGACATCGTATAAAAAACACATAAAATAACACTTTTCTAGCTCGAGTAATGTGTTTTCTTGCTCGTTATTAAGAAAACATATCGCACAATATCAAAAAGTGTTCCAATTAGTCATGTTCTTATAAAGGTGAAATTTACAAGCATGAAGAAATTCTCTCTTGTTAAAATAGTATAATTCTTAATCAGCAATGAATGCATGTGTTCAGTGTATCGTATGCAAACACCATAAACTGGAAAAAAACCGCAACAATTGTTTTGTATCGAAATAACGGTACGACTTTTCCCATGTCGAAAAAAGTAGGCACGAGTGCAGTATTTGCATGCAAAGTTTTCATTTATTAGTGTAAATACATTGCTGCTTTTGTTACACTTCATCCAAGTATTAGTTGTTAAACGATGTCCGTTCATATATATGTCTTAAACTCCTTTGAACATAAGAAAATTCATTTGAAATAATAATAATAATAATAATAATAAAATAAAGTCATCTAATACATTATAAATACAGTAGAATCTCGTACAACGCGCTCCCATAAAATGCGATTCGTATAACGCGACGAAAAATCTGCGACTATTACTCATACGACGAGATAAAGAGTCTCGTATAACACGACGAAAAATCTGCGACTATTACTCATACAACGCGGTAAAGAGTCTCGTATAACGCGTGAAATAAAGGAAGCACGTGACGACATCTTTTCTACTTTCAACCTGTTCAAGGTTACTTACTTTTTCACTGCAGATGAGGATTGTTCCGTTACTATGCCAACACCCGACGCTTTTGGTCTCATTGCGGAATGAAATCGTCTGCTCAATGTATGTCTCCTATAACGCGATTTCCTATTACGCGAACGTATCCCCCGCGTTATACGAGACTCTACTGTATATCATGTACACTCGACCTTTATTGCTGTATGTCACAGCATTGCATTACTGTCCTAAAATTACTTTTCTAATTCTAAAAGCATAAATTATAAAATAGTTTCACAAAAGAAAATTTTTAAAATGTAAAATTTTAAATACAACTAGGGAAATCAATAATAACTATATATGCATATATCCTTTTCATATATACAATAATCACTCTTCCATTAAACCTTTGTGATGCAGTCTCAAATGAAAAAGGCATAACCGTTCATTTGAGGCATCATGGATTATTTATGCAAAATCTTTGATTATTTGTTGATTCGTTTGAACATGACTGTTCTGTTAAAGTAGAACGGTCATGAATACACTCACACTTAAAAATAATATACTCAAGTTTGACGATTCAGACATCCTCGGGCTTAATTTAATTGTTTTTGACAATCATTTCGTCAAGCGATCACGTGATTTTTGACGAAACGTGAACTCTCAAATATTTGACGAAACTGTTTACTCACAACAACACGTGCTAACTTTCCTTACCGCCATATTGTTTTTTTTTTTTTTTTTTTTTTTTTTTTTCTTTTCCTGTGTTGTTTTGTTTCGACATTATGTTACAACGACTTTTATTTGTTTGCTCTGTTTTATTTACATTTCATTAAATATAAATAGGATTTAATCGTCCAAAGCAACGAACTCGTAGGAATTTTTATAATTTGTATTTTATTCTGTATAACGAAACTAGGATGAAAAAAATGTTTCTTTACTTTTGACGAAATTCGTATGTTCAAACAAATGACGAAAGTAATTTTCTCAATTTGACGAAATATTAGCTCGGAGTATTTCCCTGGAAACGGTTTCATCAAAATTAAAGAAAATTTCGTTAAATTTGAGTATCCATTTCTGAGAGTGCTGTAATTAAATTTTGTCATATATATATATCAATGTTTCACTATCATATATTACAGAATTCTATTACTATTATGAAAAAAAAAACCTTTTTAAATATAAAAGTATAAATGGAAAAATAGTTCAATTTTATGAAAGAAAATTTTTAAAATGTAAAATTTAGGTGCAACTAGGGAAATCGATAACTACCATGCATATATATCATTTTCTTACATACAATAATCATTCTTCCATTAAACCTTTCTAATACGGTCTCAAATGTAAAAGGCATATCCGTTCATTTGAGGCACCATGGGATATTTATGCAGAATCTTTGATAATGTCTTCTAGATATTTACGGAGGGCTTAATGGCGTTAAAAATGTTTAAATCTATCGCTTTTTCGCAATCATTATTTGAAAAGAACTGTCCTTAGAATTTAAGATTACGTTACACGCAAGTGATTTTCGTCGAAGGCCTAGTGGCGAAATTGTATTTATCGTAGTCCAATACATAAAACTTGAAATTTTATTTTATTTTATTTTATTTATTTATTTTTTTTTTTATTACCCGATATCAATATTTATAAAGAGTGATTTTCATGTATTTAATGTCTGAGTTATTGCGGCCAATTAATTTCTTCAATATTTTATTTTTCCAAGTTTTATTTATATATCTAAAAGCACTTTTATTTATTTCTAAAGTTTTGATTTAACGTAAAACAGTATATTTAAAAAATAATAAATTTGGTGCGTTATTATTTCATTTAATACTTCTCTGTCATTTAGTTTCGAAAATTGAAAATAAAAAATGAGGTGTAATTGATTCGGTTTATTTATATTTAATAGACTTAATACAACAAGTTTTTACTTTCGAACAATTCACTTATTATTTTAACCAAACGAAGGAAAATGAGATTTTTATAAAAATGAATTAATAACACTGTTATTTTTCAATACATGGGTTGGACTGTCCCAGATTTTCTAGACCACTAATTTTAATAACAACTTTTGTCGTAAATTAAGCCTATAAATTTAAAAAGAAATTTCTTGTTTGTGAAGAGAAGTGGAAATGTCCTTGAAAACAGGGCAAGTTATTTAATTTCTGTAATTAAAAGATTTGTTCAATATTAAATAAGTCATTGCTGTAAAATAAACATCATAAAATACTGGTGTTATGTATTTTTATTTATACACATGTACCTCATAATGTAATTATTAAAAAAAAAAAAAAAAAAAAAAAAAAATTGTTAAGGAAAGGATTTTTTCGATTGTTGTTCATTTTATCTTACATTCCTTAGACAGTATTTTTAATAAAATAACGAAGTAATTTGTTTGACAAAGTAAATGTATTATTTTTATAAATTTTGTGTAGTAAAAGAATAGATATTTAAAATATTTAAAAATTAATAAAGAGTAGAATCTTACTTATACTGTGTTTGTTAAGGTGATAGGAAGAGTTTTTTTTTTTTACAAAGTGAAAGCCTGAATGTTCTTGTTGACTGTTACCTAAACATTTTTAAGTTAATCGTTATAGTTTTCTTTCTTTCCGTCCTTCCTTTTTTTTTTTTTTTCTTTTTTAAATAACTGATACATGTTATTAATTTTCTTTTGAACTGTGTTCTCTGCCAATTATCATTATTTCCGTTACCATTCAAACCTCTCTTAATCAAATAAACTGATTCAAAAGATATTAACAAAGCTTTTTGTCATTTTACCTTATGTAATGTAATTTTTGGTTTCATATTTTAAAGAAAATCTTTTCAGCTGTATTTTTTGATAAACCATTAATCCAAAATAAGTAACTTTTTAAATATTTCAAATACCTGAAGTATGTAAAGTAAACTTATGTCTTTTCTACTCGGAAAAGATTATATAAATAGATGTTTTACCATAACATTACCATAACATGATATTCAAAGCGTTGTCTGACCTCACTCTATCTGCATTAATTTCAATTTGTAAAAATGTAATAATCGTTTCTACACCTTTATATTACAATAAAATCTTAAATTTCTTTACCAAAAGCAATGTGATCCTTAAAAATGCAAAGAAACTGATTATTATTATTATTATTATTATTATTATTTATTTATTTATCTTTTTTTTTTTTTTTTTTTTTTTTTACACATAATAAGCGAGAAGTATTAAACTCTCGATGATAGCTTCAGGGCCCTAACTCGAGTCTCATCTCGCTCTTTGATGACTTTTTTCTAATCAGTTTTGGTCTTTTGTTTTTTCCGGTGTAAGCCGTTTTTATATTTAACCTTCTTATGCACTCTATTTTTAAATAATTCGCCATATTAATTATCTGTGGTTGTATTTAAAATTGGTTGTATTTAATTCATTATAAAGTGAGCAAATCTCTTCGACTTAATTTACTAACATTAAAGCAGAAGAAATTACATAAGAATTTAATCTTCTTAACTAACGTAATTTATCTGATATAGTAGCTTTTAGAAATTGGTAAGGTGTTTAAATTAAATCTAAAGATGAACAAGGGTAATTAATTAACGGAATAGAAATCTAATTATCTGATTGCCATGATAAATTTGTCTTCCTTAATGTAGCGATAAATTAAAATAGAGAACTGACATTATTCTTAATTTTGCCACATTTTGTATTTAAACGTGTGTTAAACTTTTGATACTATTAATTAGATGTTTTTAAAATGTTTTGTAAGAAGAATATCTAAAATATACTGTCAGCAATATTATTTATTTAATTAGATATTAGATAATAGATAATAGATTGTTTTTCTTTAAAAAATAAGTAAAGAGAATTAAATAAGATTAAAAAAAAAAAATAATAGAAACACATTACTCTGTTTTTTTCGCGATAGTAGCAAAAAACTTTTTAAAAGGTAAAAAAAAAAAAAAAAAAAAAAAAGTTAGATAGTTATTATTTAAAAATAATAATAATTTACTAGGAGAAATTGGTGGTTTACGAATTTGTTCTTACTTAGTATTAAATACATATACTCTATAATACATATACTCTCTAATATGAATATATAAAGACACTTCAAAAACCTACTATTTTACACGCTATAACAATAAAAAGTTTTGAAATATTAAAATTCTAAGAATGGTTTACGAAACGCTCCACATTTTATAAATTCGATATACTATTTATAAATACAGGGTTTTCACTAATCAGCCTCCGATTTTAAAATTAAATTACTCCTAAACAAAGATAAATAGAAGAATGAAATAAACGGCATGTTTATTTCACAACATTACGCTGACGTTACGCAACATTAAGCTGAAAACATTTTATACAAAAGTTCAACAATTAATTTCAAATGCTACCAATAGATGGCGCTGCAGACCCGAAATCATGCTACTATAAATTGCTCTCTGAATCCAGAGCAAAAGGTGATGCAATCATGTATTCCCTGGAACAGCGAATTATTTTGGTGCTTGAATATCAAAGATTAAATCAAAGACCTGCAGGAACAAATCGAAGATTCTCCTGGAATATTTCGATAGCAGAGTAAATGCTTTGGACTATACTACATCTGTTGCAAAAGGCATGGATTGGCCCCCATATTCGCCCGATCTTGCCCCTTATGACTACTTTTTGTGGGGCGCACTGAAGGACACTGTCTTCCAGAAGAGTCCTAGAACATTGGAGGAACTCAAACAGTGAATCTATGAGGCATGTGCAAGCATTTCTATTGACACACTACAGAAGAAGACTGAAAATTTCATTCTTCGCTTGCGTCATCTCTGTACTGCGGAAGGTGAAGATTTTAAAATTGTGATCTGAGGCGATAACTCTTCGAATTCGTAAATGTCTAAAACTCTGCTCTATGATGACAACGCTACCTGTTGGCAATATGCGTAAATAATTTTGATTCTCGTGTACAATATTTTTCCCTAACAGCACACTTATCCATAGTACATCCGGAGGATGTCCCTTAGATGTACTTTCATCCATAAGATATCCTGAGGATGTCTTGCGCGCAGCGCGCATGGGTCTGCGCTGCCGAAGGCAGTGGGGACCCGGTGTGAGTTTTTACTGGAACAGAAATGATTTTTTTTTTTAGGGGGCACGAAGGGTCAGGGAAGGAATACGCGCTCGCAGCACGTGTATCCCGTAAGTTGTGCGTGCGCAGCGCGCACGGTATTGTGGTGCCGAAGGCAGTGGGGACCCGGGCCGACTTTTTACCCAATCAGAAATGATTTTTTTAAAACTTTCTTTTCTTAACACTAAAAGTTACTGTTAGTGATTCATTAATTATAGTGATTGAGAGATTTTGAGAATTCAGTCATTATAGTGATTCATTTGAAAATACTGACCCGCTAGCGGGCGGAGCTCGCTAGTTTAATTTTAAAATCGGAGGCCGATTAGTGGATGCCCTGTCCATTAATTTGACTGAATAATACATATACCCTCAGATATTCGTCTTCCGAAGTTGCTAATCCCCAATTTTATGTTTTGTAGGTGTTAAGTATGAATAATAATCATTAAAAAAAAAAAAAAAAAAAAAAAAAAATCCTATTCTGTAAGACTTACTGCTCTATGAATTTCAGCGAATGAACGAATGTGTAAAATCACTGAAGCAGAACGGAACACATGCAAAAGAAAACGAGAAATTTACCGTGAGTCATATAGTAACAGCAAAGCTGGTTTAAAAATTTCAAATCTGATATCCTGGAGCAGTGACGCCAGATTGGGGATTTTGTTCCCATTTTGGGGATTTTTGAGGCTCCTGGGAACAATTTTGGGGACCAAATGTTTGTGGGGACTTTTTTGGGGAATTCTAAAATTTTTGGGGACAAATTTGGGGAGTTCTTCAACTTTCTGTCAATGTTGGCAACGTAATGATTTATCCCTACGACTAGGGACTTTCAATAGCTTTATTGTTATTTGGGGATTTTTTTCAAAAATTGGCTTCATTTGGGGGAAAATCTGAGCTTAAATCTGCTTGATATATTTTTTTGAAAAAATTTTTGTTTTCCCTTTTTATGGAATTTTTTCGAAAATAAACCCTGATTTGGGGAAATTTGAAGACCTGTTTGGGGAAATAATTTTCGACCATCTGGCATCACTGTCCTAAAGTTTTAAAACACACCAGTTAATAACATACATATGGATGGACTAGCACCACGTGTAAATAGAGCAACCAGTTTGCATATAGAGATTTATAAGGAATTTTGATGTCTAAAAGTCTATGAGGCACATTTTTAAAGCATATTTTTATACAGCCCACAACAAATAAATACCGTACTAAGATATATAAAAACCATTTTCCTGTGAAATAAACTAATATTGTTGTAATTTATTGGTTTAAAGTGACCAACAAAGTTGTTCATGTACATTAGGAGATATAAACGGAAATTAATCAAAATAAAAATTTAGTGTTATTGTAATTTATTTTAATGCGTTATATAGTGCGTACGGTAATTTTAGTTGGTATACATGGCTACACAAAATTAACCTTCAGAAATAAATCTAGAGTGATGTATAATGATATTTCTTCCTCTCTCTTTGAAATCAAAACATATATTTATAGCCCTGCTGTTTTAAGCACTATACAAGGCTACAAATAATAATAATAAATAAAAATAAATAAATAAATTATATATATATATTTTTCTTTTAATGTAAAACTATAAATATTTTTAACAGTTGCCTTGTCTTATAGTAAAAAACAAAATACGTTTTAAAGTATCATCTTTGAGTAAAATATATTGGAAAGTTAAACTGTAAAATGGATATGTATAGTTGGAAAGTGTTTATAATCCATACGAACAGCATGATTTTTAGTTCTTGTTTATAGTATTACGATGTTTTTACTAATAGTGAACAACCAATATACATAAAATTTTATCCTGTAACGTTTATTCAGGGAAAATTATATTGCACACTTCTATTAGACAAAATATTTACTTACCAAAGCGTATGAACATTCCTTTAAGCTAATTTACTCTTTCATTTTATGAAATTTTTGTTTGTTTATCTCAAATATAATTTCGCATGAAAATTTCATTATCTTCGAAACACGTATTTTATTATTGTTATTATTATCTTTCCTTTAAACAATTATTTTAACATTTATGATTATTTTTATTGCGTTATAGCTTTTTAACAATTTAGTGCCTACGACATTACATAAGAGCATTTAAAAAAAAAAAAAAAAAAAAATTATTTTTACATAAAAGTAAAAAAAAAAAAAAAAAACTTGGATTTATTGGCTCTTTAAAAAAACACCCTCAGCTTTTAAAACTTTTTTTTTTTTTTTTAAGCAAAAAATTATTTTTTTAAGGGGTTTTTACGAGCACTTTATTTTTAGTTACGCAACATTAAATTTCTCAGATATAATGACTTTCTTTGTATAGTACATTGTGCAAAGTAATTAGGCTATTGTTTTCTTTTAAATATTGTTACTTAGGTATTTACATGCATAGAAGTTATAAACAGAGGGATAAAAAAACGAATTGTTTGAAAAGAAATATAATACACAGAAGTTTTCATTGAATCATTATACACTGAGAAAAATCTATACCGCCTTCATCTAGAACGAATAAATGGTCATTTTCTAAATCTATAAACTAGAAATATAGATTTCCGATCTATGCGTATAAGGCACGACAATAAGCTGAATAGACGAAATTATCGAGAATTTCTATCTATACATTTCTAGATGGCGAAACAGTATCCTGAATCCTTTGTATTGCGAGAAATTCTCGCTTGATTTTCTACGAATTGGGTCATACACCAATATTATAGCTTCTAAAACTCGCCTGTTGTACTTCATTTATTTGCAGAGATTTTTAAATAAGTTTGACCTCGATATTATAGACATATGCTCTAGAATTCTAATTGGGGTTTCTAGAACTCGCTTTCAAAGGTAACTATAATTTATAAGGATGGCATGGAACTATTTTTTCTAGAGCCACAATTTAGATTATAGATGTCAGTTACAGAATTTTTTCTCAGTGTATGCCTTTTTTGTTTTGTTTTCAATAGTATATTCTGCACAAAAATTTTCTTTTCATTTTCCAAGAGGTTCTGATCTGGAAGTTTACTTTAGTTTTCTCGTGATCTTCCATCAATATGGACAAACACCTCCTGGACAAGCAAACTTACATACACAAAAACAATCAAGAAATAAATTTCTGCCAAAAGTAATGATTTTACACATGCGAATGCTAATAAACAGTTAGTAGGGTAAGTGCACCAGTGATTGGCTCTTTTAGAGCAATCTCTGATGTTATTAATGTTCTAGTCATCAGAAAACATTTTTAGAAATCTTAAGTTAATACATATGGCGCGAAAGACATTCAGAACCACATGTATGTTAAAATATATATATTTGATAACAATTATTATTATTTTTTTTAATGAATTTTTATTTGACACCCACTCAGTGTTCCAGTAATTGACACTGTCAGTTTTTCCTTTTATTAGTAATTGGCCCCCGATGTTCCAGTGTTTGACACTGCTAGTTATTCATTTTACCAGCACCCTATGCTTTAGTGTTTGACATAAAATGTTAAAATTCTTATATGTAAAAGATATGATTTTATTATTTTTCTCATTTATTAATTATTTCGGGATAGATGTCAATTACTGGAGCATGCCAATCACTGGAGCACCTACCTTATATTAAATATTCTCAGAAAGACGTACTGGACAAAAGTATTCCAAGATTGAAATTTTTAATATGTATTAATGTATCCTCATAACCAGGAAATTCGTCAGATTTAAATTCTTTTGAGATTGAGTATAATTGGCTGGAAAATATCCTAAATAAAATGAGAACTTCAGAAGACCATAATTAAAATTTGGCACAGTAAAATATAGAAAGAAGTGTTACACAACCTTGTTGATTCTATGCCTAAATAATCTGGTGTGTCACTCACACGACTTTCTCTTACCCTGAAATTTAATACTATAAATACAGGTTGGAGATAAGAGGTAAGATAACGAGTACTGTTATGTAAACCTATGTTAAACAATTCAAATTAGGCTTCGGAAGAGTTTTATATGATAATTAGTTCTGTGTGAGGGGCTACCACCCACCTCAACACCCCCGTTTCATTAATGCACCTAAATTTATATAGAATTTAATTCGGTTATTAAAATATATATATATATATATATATATATTTTAATTATTAAAATTATTATTTAAAAATATTATCTTTTATGATAATGCAGAAGATTTCCATATTAGAGAAGTTGTATAACACTAAATTTCGAAAAAAAAAGTTGAATTTATTCTCAATATTTCAGTAAAAAAAAAAAAAATTGTTAAAAATGAAAAAAATCGATAACTTTATTTTAAATTATCGCAGATCGATGGTTCAACCATTCCTTTTAAAGGTATTGGCTAGCTCTTTTGAAAGATACCCATCATGAAATTTTTCTCCTCTCGAGGGGGGAGACTTCCCCCCAGAGGGGGGCGGCGAGGCTCCTACATACACAAAAAAAAATTTCCCAGTTGACTATCTGTATCACAAAACATATATATTCGTTCTTTCTCGACGCTATGGGTAAGAGAAAGTAAAAATTAGCTGCTGTGGTCGAAATCAGAAGCGGTTCAGCAATATATTTTTCTTAAATTTCACTCAATTATTATATTTTCTGCTCTGAAGACCTTAGGTAAATTCTAAGTTGTTTATTCATTTAATTTTATTTCAGGATACGAAAATATTGAAAATTTTTTTAATAAAAATAAATAATTATTTTCGTTTTATATTTCACTCAAATCTTGTCTTTAAACTAATTTAACATATTGACATTAAAAAAGCAGTTTAATTTAAAAATTGTGTAATACTTTGGTCAGCTGTATATAAATGATTTAAATAAAAGCAAAGTTAAACAAAAGATTACAGATAAGAAGAGAAATTCTAGCTTTCTTTCTAACTATACTGTTAACAACATAGGATAAAAAAAAAGATAAAAAATAATTCCTGCATGAAGACAGTTTCCTTTATAGAAACCGATATCTAGAATTTCTTTAATGCTAGACATACAGTTTTTTTTTTTTTTTTTTGAAGAATTTATATCTAGTTAAAAATATGATTTAGTTAATTTCATGAAATACATAAATAATATTTTATATAACAACATTCAATCCAAATATATCCTATCATTGAAAAATATAAAGACAATTTGACTAATTTATTGCTCTTGTGATTTTCTCAAGTAACAGAATCGTATAGAAAATGTTAAATCCTGTAATTTTTTGCGGCTTAACACATTTTACGCTTGAATAAAAGCTTATCCTGTTTAACATTAGTTTTAATAGCGAAAATGTATACACACGATATTTATTCTTCAATTTATATTTCGATCAGTACTAATAATAATATGTTTTAATTATACATTCTGTAATTTTTTATTAATTATTTTTGGATTTGAAAATATTTTGCAAATGATAAAACATACTTTGCTGATGATTTACTTCAGTGATAATAAAGATATCAAATTAATTAAATAACAAAATGATTACATCATATTAATCCTGCTTTACTAGCATTTGAACTCGAAATAAAACATGTTTTTTGAAAAACTAAATATTTTATTTTGGTGTTTTATATTTTTAGCTCAAAAATGAAAACAAACTGATTAAGAATTATTCTTATTATTCTAATTTTGTAATAATGATTTATTAATTTGTATTTTTTGAGGCTTTAATATTTAGAAAAGTTTTCAAATATATAAAACTGGTTGATTATTAGTTGCATAAAGAAATAATAAAAAATTAATAAAATTAGTTTTTGAACTGACAACGTCAGATGGTTAGGAACTTTCGGAAGAATAATTGTTAAAATCGTCAATTCTACAATCGGCTAACGTTTGTTATACAACACCTGCATAATATCGATGTGAATGGATATTAATAGACTTATATTAAAATATTATGACTAACTGCACAACGTTGAGTTCTCTTTACTGCTGACGCGTGTTAATTAACGCTACTGTAATTTCAACTGGACTAAGCACTGTTTCACATTTTAAATAAACACTTATGTATTAACAATACGAATCGATATTAATTGATTTATATCATCATATTTTGCGTTTAAATATAGATCTACATCGGGAAAAACTTTACTATCATTTAAGTTTGAATTTAAATCTTGTAAATTCATAATAAAAAGGAACCGGAGGACTGAAGTTGTAAAGTAATCAGTTAAAAACTCTGAATAAACATAAACATGTATGGTGTTTATTCAAAGTTTTTTAAATTATTAAGTACAAAGTAACTTTAACGTATGTAGTAAGTTTATTTAAAGTTTTTAAATCATTAAGTTTTAAACTTATTACTGTTTCAATTTTATTTGAAATTTCTGTTCATATTTTTAATTTGTAAAGAAGAAAGTTTGTGAAATTAATGAAATTTATTTTTACTTCCATTACTCTACCACCGTGGGTAATGGGAGTTCTGTATACGGTCCAAAAATTCTACATTGAGTTCTCACCTGATTTACAGGTTTTAAGATCTCCTGAGTCCGAAAAAGTTGTTTTTAACAATTGGTCAGTATGTGTGTGTGTGTGGGGGGGGGGGGATTTCTGACTATCATATCTCCGAACCTAATAAAGGGAGAACGACGAAACTTCAGGACTGAGTTAGATCTAGTGTACAGAGGATTTTTTTTCTAATTTTGGTGAAAATTTGAAAACCGAAAGTGGGACACATGAAGCCGGAGGTGGGACCAAAAGTCCGTACCTCAAAATTGGCTCCGACGATTCTCATTAAAGTACTATATAAACACCCTACTAGATGTCCTTTCATATGTAGTAGTTGGTGTGGAGAACACTTTCGATTCCCAAAAGGTCATCTTCTAGACGCGCGTGCGCTGGTCACGAGGAAAGAGAAAAAGTTTAGTTTTACTCCAGAAGAGAAGAGCTACGCTGGTATCTGTAATACTGTTACATGGAAGGAGATGCCTTTTATCAATTATATTTTATTGTTACTACGTATTAATATATTATATGTACTTAGCCTATTTTGTATATAGAAACTTTATATAAAGAAGTCCAAAATGTAAGTAAGAGCCTTGTTTTATTCGAGTTCCTGGCTCCTTGATTTTATGTATTATTTTATTTTAAGTATTAAGAAATATTTTACTGTACGCAACAGTTGGTCAGTTCGTGACAATTGATAGGCATTCTGTATAAGTGGTCAGTTTGAGGTCTCGTAAGTGCGTTTTTTTAAAAACGGCTGTACGGATTTTTTTCAATCTTTCCATATTACCCCCCCCCCCTGTAGATATCCTTTTCGTATGCAATTGTTGTTTTCCCTTCGACTATTGACTATGCCTAGTTTTGGTAAATGTCGGTATCTCAAAAGCGGTCTAACGATTTTTTCGAACATTTCTACATAAACCTCTCACCCTTGCTCATGTATTACGTGGTTATCACAGGAAAATTAACAGTCATCCTGATTAAGTAAATATCAGTTTTAAATCTCTTAAATGGATTAGAAAAAAAAAAAAAAAAAAAAAAAAAGAAAGAAAGAAAGAAAGAAAGAAAGAAAAAAACTTTTCCGAGATTTTTTTTTTTTTTTTAACTCGCTGTGTAAATTTTGTTTTAAATATCTTTACGTATGTATCAATTTTCTCTTAGAGGAAAATTTTTAGGTGTCTAATTTTTTTTAGGTCAATTTTAATTCATTTGATCATATTATCTTCAAAAATTGCATATAATACACATAATAGTGGATAGTGGAAGTCGTATGGCTGTTTCCCACTAGATTTTTCAGACGATTATTTCAAACTAACTAATTTAACGATCTAATATCAATAGAAAATTTTGCATTTGTGTTTTTTTTTTTTTTTTTTTTTCATTTATTTCTGAGCGGTATTGTCGTATGCTTCGACTTTCGTCGTATGCTTTGTTAATACCACTATATATAATTACAAGAAAAGGTTTTTGAAACCAAAATATGATTTTACAAATAGTATATATCAACAAGTCTGAAGTTAAACTGAAAAATATTATAAACGACATCTCATGAATATTATGGAGCAGCTTTTAAATAGAAATGTAACTAGCTATCACCTTTAGCAATTGCTTTCTTTTATGTATTTTGTAATCTTCTATTTTTTTTTTTTTTTCTTTCTTCTCTTTTTTAATATATGTGGAAGTAAATTACTTTTTACTTGAGTATTTATTTGAGTAATGAATTTCAAATCACTTCGGGTAACGGAACTCTACATACTCTGTTTATCTAAATTCAGAAAAATAAATAAATAAATAAATGTTAGCCCTTTATGGTATGTATAACTAAAAAAGAAAAAAGTGGTCACGACCTTATAAAAATACATTCATTTGTTTTAGATTATACTAAATAATGTTATGGATAAAAAGAAAATTTGTATAACAAAATTTAAAAAATACTAGCAGGCTTTGCCCGCTTCGCTGCACTGTAAAAAAATTCTGTAAAAATAAAGCACTTTTTTAACATAAATACAGCATAGGTTGCTGTATATTTTTACAGCTAGTTCTGTAAAAATAATTGAAGATCGGTTACTTCACATTGTGCTCTAAATCGGTATCAAAATTTTTCCAGAAGTCTTTTGGTGCGTATGACATGATTTATCAACCAATCAGTGCTGATGTTGACCTCATCTGTTTTTGTAAAGAAAAGTCATTGTGAGCCCAACGGCGCGATTGACAAAGTGCAGGGCACTAGAACAGGAGTTTGTGAGTTCGAATCCAGGGCTATACAAGACCGTTTGCTGCGCATGAAAAAATAAAGAATATTATATGTGTAAAAATATAAATAAGTTGTGGATTACTCCCTGCACGCATGTGTAATAATTGCAGGAAATTTTTTTAAAGCATATTGTAAAAATTACAGCACACGTAAATAAAAATCTCAGCATATTTATTTTACTGTACATTGTAAAAATACAGCACAGTGAGTAGCAATACTTTTTCCAGCACACTGTGCTGTAATATACTACAGAAAATGTTTACAGTGTGTCTTTACATTTAAATGAATTTTCGAATAATAATAATAATAATAATAATAATAATAAATCACTTTTTTAAATGTCACTTTATAACTAAGAATTAAATCAAGTTCTTTTAAAATCGCTCAGAACCTCATTTCAGACGATTACATATGATTTTGGACTTTAAGATACCGTTGCCGCTGGTTGTATTTTGCTTCAGATAGTTTGCGCTAATCTAGGCAGACATTCTTTTTGTCGCTTATCTTGTACTCGCTTTGGGTTTTAAACTGATATCTTTTTAACTAATTGGAATAATTTATTTTAAACGTCTATTCGGAATTACCTTTTCGTACTTCCTGTATCTTTCGGAGTTCAGTGGTTCGTGAAAATGTATAGTTGGACAAACAACAAACATACAATCGCATTTTAATCGTATGGTCATTGATGATGATGATGTCGTGTCTATGAAAGTGCAATTAAATGACTCCGAAGCTGTCGAAGACAGCTTTAGCAACCTCGACAGCCCTATCTGTATAAAGTAGGTCTACTGGGTCTTCAAAGCCGATATTAAGAAGTTTGGCCTGGATTGCTGGGCAGCTGAAGATGTGTTGGGGAGACAGTGGGATGTCGTCTGGGCAGTGAGGACAAAAGTTGGTGTAACTACGCTGCCCGTCCTCAGAAATCCTCATCCCCTTTAAATGGTTTGTCCTCAGTTTGGTTAAAATAGTTGATAAGGCTCTATCACAGTTCAATTCCGGAATGGAGTTTCGTTTAACTTGTTGACCGATTTCATGCATTAAATAGTTTTATAACGATGAATGAGGAAAAAAATATTTTTTTAGTTTTTTCTATAAATAGTCTCACAAAGTTAAAAAAAAAAAAAAAAAAAAAAAGTGTATTACGACATTTCAAGTATCTTATTAATACTTCAAAAACGATATACATCCAATGCGCTAATTTTTATAGCTAAAATTTGCCGGGCTCTTAAATCACACGGTAACATCTGTGCAAAAGACAATTAATACTCAATATAAAAAAAAACTTTTATTTAGTACTATTTTAAGCATAAAATCACTATCATAAGTACCATTAAATATTTATATTTAATTATATTTGTGTGATCAAATATTTGTTTCAGATATTAATAAATTAAGCATGATATCCTAGTTTTGAAATGAAAAACATATAACAAACATATCTATGCTTAAAAAATATCACAGCATATTTTCTATAGCCAGGGTGTCCCTCATTTCTTGGACCAAACTTTTAGGGTAAGTAAAATACCTATTAAAAAAATCATTTTTTGTATAGCAGCACGAGATCATAAATGAAAAGTGTAAACGAAAAAAAAAAAAAAAAAAAAAAAAAAAAAAACAAGAAATGCTGAGGAAAAAAAAAATTCTTTACTTACAAAATATTACAGTGTGTTCTCAAATGTGCCACCACAAACATTCATAAAAAAATTAGTATTGGCAGCGTCTTGCAACCATAGATATAGTAATAAGACATAGATTGATCATGGGGGGGGGGGGAATGATTCCTTTTTACTCGGAGAAAATTCTAAAATATGGCCGTCTTTCTCCGAGTTAATACACTCAGATAATTTAGAAAATAAAATTTATGAATAATTTATGTACTAAAGGTGAATGAAAAACTCCAGATACAATTTCAAATTCATTTTTCTTTTTCTTTCTTTCTTTCTTTCTTTTATATATTTATTAATTTACTTAATATTTAAAGTTAAACTCTTTTTATATACTAAAACTAACGTTCTTTACTTACGCCGCTGCTAACTATATTTAAAAGAATTTTTTTTTTTTAATTCTACATTACTTACTAATATAAAATCTTAAAGAATATCAAACTTTAAAAAACGTTTTCTATTAAAAATAAAACCAGTTTTTATTTCATAATAATAACAAAGCAACTGATTATAAAAATTATATATTTCATAATTTGGTCAAATTTAATTTACTTTTATGATAACCTATCCATTTCTTTTCATAAATTTATTAGAAGAATTAAAAGATGCAATATTTGGACATTTTGAAAATTCATCAACATTCTATTCTATTCTATTACAATTGCCGAGTTTCAATTCTACTATATGGCTGATGTCAAAAATTTTTTTGGCATCAAAAATTTCTGCATGATAACAATGGGATGATAGATCTATATAAATTACTATATCTATGCTTGCAACTGATTGATGTACTCTCTCGAAGCGTAGAAGGCGAGACGTAGGTAAGCCTCGTCGATAGCTTCAGGGCCTCGAATTCCCACTTCCCACTTTCGTACTGTTAATATCTGACCCCATACTGCTGTACAAAAAATGTTTCTTTATTCATAATTTACCTAACCCTTAAAGTTTGACCCATGAATTTTGGGACATTCTGTAGATTATAAGAGTTGCATGTTATTTGAAAGTAAAACTTTACTTTCATGAAATAAAAAATTTATGGATACTGAAATCTAAGAAAGAACTTGGTACTTACGACTACAACTTGAATAGCTTAGTAAAAAAGATCAAACAAAATGGAAATAGAAAGTCATTTCTGATTTGTGCAAGAATATATACCTGAAAAATAAACAGATAAAATGAGATTGATTAGAATATTAAAATATTTGTTATAGTGAGCAAATAAAACAGTAAGAATAAATATATTAAATTATGACTTTAAATATTGGTTAATATTTCTGATTAAAATTCTGTATTTTTTAAGTACCCGCGATTGTAATGAAATGCTCGCCTTCTGGTGGGCTAAGGTGAAATTAACCTTACATGATTTTCTTTTTTTTTTTTTTTTTTTACTGTGCGGGAACGTTACAGAAAACCTTCGTAAATAATACGTTCTTCCGTAGGTTACATTGTAAGACAACTCGCATTAAATAATATTCTCCAGTTCGACCAGATTAGACCGAATCAGTGTCCATTGCATTGTAGCTGACGACGTTTACCTCTCACTCATGGAACCACATTTATATTGTTATTTAGCGCTTCTCAATCTTGCTGTGATACCAAGTTCTCCGTGTTCAAAACAGAAAAAATACGTAACCATCAGATGAAATCAGTATCAATAATCACAAATTTTGTCTTGTCGCCAAAAAAAAAAAAAAAAAAAAAGTGTATTTTAAAACCAGGCACAAATTTAAGAATAAGAATCTGTAAGAATCCGTATGGAATGGAACCATTTTTTCCTTTTGTATTTGAATATTTTTTGGCAACTTGCTGCCAGGAAATTTTAGTAATATAAAAGGATTTCTTTGTTAACAAATTGAGAGTAACTTTTTAGTAAATTCCTATACATTTAAAAAACAAAAATTTCCTGTAGTAAACTTACAAAAATATTTTGATTTTTAACAGAATGTCTTTAAAATGCATGGAACAGTTTCGTTTGATGTAAGTTGACTAGAAAAACATTGTGGTGCCAGAAAATTATTCAATAATGTATTGTAAAAATTCTGATTTCTTTGTTAACAAATTGAGAGTAACTTTTTAGTAAATTCCTATACATTTAAAAAACAAAAATTTCCTGTAGTAAACTTACAAAAATATTTTGATTTTTAACAGAATGTCTTTAAAATGCATGGAACAGTTTCGTTTGATGTAAGTTGACTAGAAAAACATTGTGGTGCCAGAAAATTATTCAATAATGTATTGTAAAAATTCTGATTTCTTTGTTAACAAATTGAGAGTAACTTTTTAGTAAATTCCTATACATTTAAAAAACAAAAATTTCCTGTAGTAAACTTACAAAAATATTTTGATTTTTAACAGAATGTCTTTAAAATGCATGGAACAGTTTCGTTTGATGTAAGTTGACTAGAAAAACTTTGTGGTGCCAGAAAATTATTCAATAATGTATTGTAAAAATTCTACGATCGTAGATTTAGCATTTCTCCTGTAAATAACAGTTGGCAGTAAATTTTGATGCTTTACATCAAAAGAAGATAAAATGTCAGGTAGGGAAATGATAAATACAATAATACAGTGAAACTTGAATAATTCGAACTTGTTTAATTCGAAAGTCCGGATAATTCGAATTTTTTACTCAGTCCCTTGAATTTTATATTAAAATAATGTTAAAAAATCGTGGATAATTCGAATTCTATTTTGGATAATTCGAATTTTTCATACGATTACCTTTAAAATATTACAGTAAAATTTGTTCCCGGGATTTTTTCTGAGCTAAATTGCATTATATATCTTAACAGTCTTTCAAAAGAAGGATAAGGAAATAGAAGAGAAGCCCCTAGCTAGTGCATCAGAAGATAGGGTGAATATATATGAACTTCGAGGTTTTTTTTAATTGAAAGTCATGCCCAAAGCTACAACCTAATCCGGCAAATTGTTAGTACCGCCCTTTTTTCTACACCACATAATTTTTAGAGTATTTTTATTCTCAATTCATCGTAGCTACATTTCAAGAGAATTACTCTAAAAATTAATTGGTGTAGACAAAGAGGCTGTGCTAACAATTTGCCGGATTATATTGGCAGCTCTGCATGCCTAATGTAGTAAGTAGATTCTATTTTTGTATCAAGTCATATGCTATGACACAAAGATTGTACTTAAAGAAGAAATAAAAAATATCTGACTATTTTTTAAAAAGTGTTGAATAATTAAGCTCGTAAAAAATATTGATTTAATGGGGGAGGGGGGGGGGGAATGTAGCAGTGTTCTTAGGTATAAAGTTTATGTGTTAAATCTTTGATCGTAGAGTTTTAATTTTTTAATATATCTCTTTTTTTTTTTTGACAAAATAGTATATGTAATTCGAATTTTTGGATATTTCGAATTTTTCTCTGATCCCTTCAACTTCGAATTATCCAAGTTCTACTGTATATTTCACATTTTAAGTATAAATGACAAGCTAATCAACATTTATGTCATCTTAGAATTCAATAAAGCAATGCAAGAAGATAGCTGCAAAGTCAGTCAATATTTCATCAAGCGTTTTGCGATCATTAAGATATTTTGAAGCCTGTATTCCAAAATGATCCATGTCAATAAATACTGATAGTAATTTCCTTAAAGATGTCTAACATAGACTTCCTAAAATCTGTAATGATAATCTTGTAAATAAACCCTATAAGATCTTTCTGAATATAGAATGTAGAATATCTCTGATATAGACTTTCTAAAGTCAGTAATCTAAGTTATTTCGGAGAATGTCTTCATGAACATGAAACGTAGTTGTGATATACATCTTATTTAATCTATATAATGAGTGATAATCTTTACCAATAAACTTCACTTGAGACATATGTTTTAAGTCCCGAATAAACTACTACGTCAGAAACGCCAAAGAAAAATATTGGAAATGCATACAGCTGTTTCGGTAGCCTACAGTGTACCGTCTTCAGTGCAAGTCCTTTTGCACTGTCCTTTTTGCACCTTTTTTCATCTTTTTTGCACTGAAGACGGTACGCTGTAGGCTACCGAAACAGCTGTATGCATTTCCAATATTTTTCTTTGGCGTTTCTGGCGTAGTAGTTTATTCGGGTTTTAATATTCCAACACCAAGTCTCCTGTTATTATATGTTTTAAGTGTTCATCATACTTTCAAAATTTGTCCCAATTATAACTATAAATAACATGCATCTTTTAAAGTAAAATTTTAAATAAATCGAATGAATATATAAATTATAATTTAAAAAGGACTCATAAAAAGCCTATATAACAAATAAAAATGATATCTATTCCTTTACTAAAATTTATTGTTATTTAATGTAAAGAGTGTTAGCTATTTTTTATCTATTAAAGTGAAAATTTATGCTAAGACAAATTTCGGTTTCAAATTACAGATACTGCGGCATTGCGTTATATGTTGTCTTGTATTACTTTTTCGTATTTAAACTTTCGTTAAAAAAAAAAAAAAAAAAAAAAAAAAAAGCTGTAAAAGCTGTATTTTGAAGAGTATTACAATTCCTTTTTTTATTTTTTTTTAGAAATCAAAAGGCATTTTATTTAAATAATAAATTAAATATCGAAACAATTTCATGTATTTAACTAAACATTAATGTTATTGAGCAGCAACTATAAAATAAAATATTTCACCCTAATTTGGCACTTTATAAGACCCATTGAACTCAATGTAAAAGATTTCGCCAAATAAAAGTAAAATGATTGTTTATTGAGCTATTGAGCGCTGAAATTTGATTTAACTAGAAAATAAATAAATAAATAAATAAAATAACTTTGTTTTTTAAATGGCTTTTAAGGACTTTTTTTTTCTTTTTATTATTTTATTCTAATCCGATCAAGTATTAATTCTTATTGAACATCCAAAACAGTGTGAATTAATCTTTAATTGTTCTAATTTATTAGCAAAATTTATGTTACTAGCAGGCTTTGCCCGCATCGCTGGTCAATATATTGAAATGAATCCTCAAGCAGTCAAAATATAAGTTTAAGTTCCCGCTATTTTCTGTAGCGGTATTTACTCTCTGCTTTTTTTTTTTTTTTTTTTTTTTTTTGTGGACTACTTGGCTTAAGATGGCTGTCACAAAAAAAGTTCCTTGGCGAAAAATGTCCTACCTACTTCAGCATCAAAAGTTAAAAATATATCCAGGATTATCAATAAATAAAGCTCTTTAATATAGATCTGAATTAGCTTTAATTTTATAACGACGTCATTTCGCCATGCGCCTGAGCAAATTTAATATTTAGTATTTTATTATTATTATTATTGTTATTCGCGGGAAAATATATTTTATTATATGTCGAAAAATAAATCAACTAGTAAACTTCTTTGACAACAATTAAAAATAAATGATTTTAAACCTTTATTATAGAAGAAATATCTACATTATTATAGAAGATATAATATAGATAACGTTTTGCTTCCTCTCCCTCTCCTTTTGGACTAAATTTCGAAAATTCCGAAAATTGGTTTTTAGGTATTTGTGTTAGCTATTTTTTAAAGCAAAAATTTTACTGATATATCTGTTTTTTTGTTTGAGATATGAAGGATTTTGTGAAATCACGTTTTGCCCTCCATCCCCCCCCCCTCCCTCCTTCGGGGGGCGAATTTCGTAAAATCACTTCTTCGTGGATGTCTACGTAACAGAAGGAACTTTGTCCCAGAAATGCAAGCTTCTAGGTCCAGAGGCTTGGGCTGGGCGATGATGAATCACTCACTCACTCACTTACTCAATCGGGACAAACGATTATATATACACCCCGCGACAAAAAGATAGGTACAAAGGGTTTTTTCTTTCATTTTTAATAAAATAACATTATCTAAATTGTGCTTGTCATTTATTATTATCCTAAAATAACACCATTCTCGGACTCATTTTTATTTTAAGACTTTTAGAAAAATTTTAAGACTAATACTTTTCTAATTTAAGACTACACACCGCGACAAAAAAATAGGAACAAATGTTTTTTTTTTTTTTTTTTTTTTTTTAATTTTTGAATATGACTATTTTGAATATGAATATTTTGAATTCAAATATTTGATATGTTTTTGATATGATAATATTTTGTTATGATAATAAATGATCAGTACAATTTAAATAATGTTATTTTATGAAAAATTAAAAAAAAAAAAACTTTGTTCCTATCTTTTTGTCGCGGAGTGTAGTCTTAAATAAGAAAAAAATTAGTCTTAAAACTTTTCTAAATTAGTCTTGAAAAAGAGTCCGGGAATAGTGTTATTTTATGATAATAATAAATGATAAGCACAATTTAGATAATGTCATTTTATGAAAAATCAAAAAAAAAAAAAAAAAAAAAAAAAAAACCCCTTTGTACTTATCTTTTTGTCGCTGGGTGTAGATAAAGAGATAGATATATAGGTAGCTAAAGTAATATATTTGAATTCTGAGAAAATTTTCATATAAAAGTACATGGTGTTTCATTCATAATCAAAAGAAGGTATTTATTTATAAATCTAATAGTGATATACGCACTGAAGCAATTATCTCGATTCTTTAAAATAGGAGAACAGTGTAAGAAATGCTGGAGTTACGCAGTAATTTGCTCAGCATCAAAGTATATAATCTGATAACCTAACTTTAAAAAAATCTTATTATACTAGTTAGTTGTAGGGCGATTAAGGCGCCAGTTGAAAAATGATCATTTCATTTTATTTATTTCTCACTTCAAATAATTCATTTGCTAGCAAGCCCGCGCGAAATTTTCGCACTTTATTTATCTCTTCGTTACCTTTAAAATTTAAAATTATTATTTTTATTTTATAGACGTCATTTTTTCATATGCATGAGCAAATTTGATATTTAATATATATATATATATATATTTCTTCACGTGAAAGACGTTAAATTAAAAGTGAAGACGTTACGTGAAAGACATTTCATTTTATGCTGGGAAAAAAAAAAAAAAAAGGCAACAATTAAAAATTTATGTGTCTATTTTAAAGCTATGTACAAATAAGGTACCAAATGAAAGGGGCGATTTTTCTGAATCCGCCGGATTAAACAGCTTATCGATCGGACAATTGGATTTTTTAAAATTAACTAAAGTATGATAATTAGGTGGCAACTTGTGTTCACACACAGAAAGAGTCCAAAGAAATCTCTTAGCCTTTTTAAGCGTAACATAGGCAGTCAGTGATGAGCGTAACTATATAAGCTGATTGTCTAGACGTAGATTAGTGACCATTTCTCACGATTTTTTTTTTTTTTTAATATTAATATAATACATTACATAAACAAAATATCGATTCGGTAAGTAAGAGAACTATTTCTTAATTTGTCATAGTTATCGATAAAACATAGTTTTTATCCAATTCATTTATCTTAGGTAATAATGTATTTATTACAATTTCTTTTGCTAGTGTTGCCTTTTGTTTTCACATCTTAAGTGATCATAATGACAGCACAAAAGAAGCTTTTTTCTTTACACATTTATATTTTAGCACGCACACTTGATAAATACTCATTGATATAAATTAAATCCAAGACTTGTTTATTTGGCAAAAATTAATTTATAGAGAATGTAATAGACAAGTTCTATGAAAGAATTAAATATTTCTTTATAAAATAAATTATTATCTTTACATTTAATTTTCCTTCTCCAAATATAAGATTATTTTATAAAGCTTTCGTGCTTAAAATCTCATTTGTCATTCATCATGATATATTAATCTCTTTTAAAACTAGCAAATTAAATTAAATTGTTAACATTTTATACAGATTAAAGAATATTTGTATAGCTACTTAATATTTAAAAAATAAAAGTAAATTAATGACAGCTAATTTAATAATATGATCATATAAGTTATGTGTATTCAACCGCTTACACCCGTCTTACGTTCTTCCTAAGATTAGATACAGTCATGGCCAAAAGTATTTGTACACTTTACGCATTAACACTTTTTCTCTTTTATTATATCATTTATTTGATAAATAACAAAAGTATTCGACAACAATTGAAATAAATGTCAATAGCTGTCACTTATTAACAGTTTACAGTCATTTAATACTTTGTATGTCGACCCTTGGCTCGTAGGACGGCCTTAATCCGGGAGGGCATAGATTTTGCAAGTTTTTCTGGAATACTGTGCTTCCCAGTATTCCCATGTGTACCTGCAACTTATCCTGTAATATTCCAAGGTAAACAGCACCATTTATTGTCGTATTCTTGGGCATGAACCACAAAGCGCCACGCCCACGTTCCAAAGAAGCAACCCTAGACCATTGTAGTTGGCCCCTGTTTGACGGTGGGAACGACGTATCTTGTATTGTACCGTTGGCCTGGAGGTCGGCAAACATGCCTAGCGTATGTATGAAACTGCGAAAACGTGGACTCGTCACTAAACATGACATCCATCCACTGATCCTCCGTCCAGTTTTTGTACTTCCGACAAATGCCATTCTATCTCTAATGTTCTTGGTGCTTAGACGGGACTTTTTGGCTGGGCGTCGCGAAGGAAGATCAAAATCATCCACTAGACGACGTCGAACAGTTCTTGCACTCACTCTGCTACTTGCTTGTGGCTATAGCAGCGGAGGACCACGTCGGGTGTTGAACAGCCAGTCGATGTAATTGACGATCTGCAGTGGCTGAAGTTGCTCGAGGACGCCCGGAACGCTTCCGGGGGCTCAAACTTTGTTTTTCCTTAATACGCCGCAGAGTATACGCTATTGTTGTATGAGGGATATTCATAATGGTAGAAATCTTCCTGGTAGATAGTTTTTGTTGTTCCAGTATTTTAATCTGCGCCCGTTGTTCAAGGGAGAGTTCTCGAGTTTTAGCCATTTTGAAATAAAGAAATGAATCTGAAATAAAGAATGAAATAATATTTGGCTACAACTGTAAAATTCTTTAAGTATTAACTAATATTCACTAGAAAAGAATACAAAACTTCCAAATTTGGCGACTTAACTGACCACTTAATAACGCGTATGTAAACAATTCGCAATTTGTGACGCAATTCGCAATTTGTGCGCAAATTCGCAGACAATTTGTGTCAAGTAAACAAAGGGATTCTAAGATTAAACCAGTTTCAGCTGGATGACCTATTAGAGAGAGCATATTAATAACCAGCTGAGATACAATAGCTTCAGTTCTGCTAATAAAGCATTACGCAATTTTTGACAATTTCATTGTTCATGGCATTGAAGTGTGACAACTACAAGCAGCCTACCTATAAAGGTCACTAAGGCCCATAATTTTATAGCAAATATGTATGCCTTAGAGAATATAAACAGTTTAGGACCAGTAGTAAAATCAGAATTTATTTTTTCCAGCTGTAAAAAAAATATTTAGGAAAAAAATAAGTGTACAAATACTTTTGGCCATGACTGTATATCGTTCACATATCTGATTTCATAAAAGAAATATTACAATAATTAAAAATTAATTTTATTAATTGGAAATTTGCGAAAAATTTGATAAACTTGTATCGCATGAATACTTAATTAATTTTAATTGAACTGTTATCACGTTTAAAAAATGAATTTAAAATTATATGCTAACATAAACACAGATGTTTACATTTTCGTCTTATCATTGAATATTTGAATGTTAAGGTAACTGTCACATACTATTTAAAGTATAAGAAAAATCTACATATGTGAAAAATTATTTAATAGTAATTATTATTTACAGTTAAAATTGTTAAATACAATTAATTATTATATATTGTTATAAAAAAAAATAATAATAATCTCTCAAATCTCTCAAATTACAAATTCTATGATTTTATATATTTTTTTGTTTTATTATTTTATTACCGTTTTAGTACTTTTCCATTCGGGAATTGCCACACTATTTGGCGCATCTGGTGACATGATACACTAAAGGAGATTTTACTATCGTGCTGTTTAAAGACAAACCCTTTAGAATTTTTCTTTTTTCACACAGTTTATAATAAGATATTGGTAATAAATTATAAATAATGCCCTCTCTGTTATTTAAAATTCTCTCTCTCTATTATTTCAAACTAAGCAAATATAGTTAAACTGAACATTTTTATTTATTAATATAAAAACATATGATAACTTTAGATTTTTGAATAACCTTACTTTTACTTTTCAAACTAAACAATTATATTTTCATGTTGCTATATTTTCAGACTTCCTCTTTGGAAACTCACCACACTAACTTAATTGCATTATAAAAAGCATTCATGTGTATTCATTCAACATTTAACCGCTAGTCAGTGATGCCAGATGATCGAAAATTATTTCCCCAAACAGGTCTTCAAATTTCATCAAATCAGGGGAGGTTTCTGAAAAAATCCCCAACTTGATTTCTACTAAAAAGGGAAAATAAAATTAAAAAAAAAAAAAAAAAAAAAAAAAAAAATATATCAAGCAGATTTTTCTATGATTTAAGCTCAGATTTTTCCCCAAAAGAAAACAATTTTTGAAAAAAATCCCCAAATAACAATAAAGCTCTTGAAAGTCTCTAGTCGTAGGGATAAATCATTACGTTGCCAATATTGACAGAAAGTTGAAGAACTCCCCAGATTTGTTTCCAAAAATGTCTCCACAAACATTTGGTTCCCAAAATTTGTTCCCAGAAGCCTCAAAAATCCCCAAAATGGGGACAAAATCCCCAATCTGGCATCACTGCCGCTAGTTTAAAATCTCATTCAGAAAACTGATAATCAAACAAAATTCTGTAGTTTTAAGGACAGTTTTGAAAAACTTTTTCAGCTACGTCAGTTTCATTTTAACAGGATATAATCATCCTCTCGCGTGACATACCTAAGAATAAACAAACCAGAAAGAATTATTGAACATTCTTTCCATTATGTAATTCAACATTGGAATATATATTTTTGTGTCGAAAAGAAATATCCATACTTGTCAACAAACTAATTAATATTTCGTAGTACTGTTAGCCCCGCCTTTTTTTTCACACCAGTATCTTTTTAGAGTATTTTTCTACTTATTTAATCGTAGTTGAATTTGGAGACTATAATTTTAAAAATTTACTGGTGTGAAAAAAGGGCGGGACTAAGAAGACTACAGAATATTAATTATTATGTTGGCAAGTATGAATATCAAATAAAAATAGATAATTAATTTTATATTCGACTTTATTAATTTATTAATTAATTATTTATTAATTAATTATTTATTAATTTATTATTTATTATTTTTTTTTTTTCCATTTTTGTAATGTTAAAATAGTAATTCTTGAAAAACGTACAATTTTTATCATTGTTTCACGAACTATGTTAAAGGAAAATCTTAATTTTTTAATACATTTTCTCCTAATTTTTAAGAAATTTTTCTTACAATTGACAATGATTTCTAACAAAGATTTTCTCACAAAATCTCACTTTTAGTACATAACGTATAAATCTTAATAATGTAATTGAGAAAAGATTTTAAATGCTTTCTCTGTTACCTTGAAACTAAACAAATATATTTACCGTGAAATTGTTTATTTATTAAGCAAAACAGGTGATCACTTTAGATCTTCAATAATATTATATAGCTAATTATAGCTAATATAGCTAATCATAGCCAATCATAGCCAATATAGCTAATCATAGCTTTTATTCACCGAACTAAAGAGTTATATTAGCATGTTACTGCACATTCACAAATTCTCCTTGGTAACGAATCATACTCTCTTAAACGTAATATAAAAATATTGATGAATATTCCTCCAAATTTAAAATCTCGTTCGTGAATTTTATGTGCATGCAAAATTCTATATTTTACGATCAGTTTTGTAAATGCTTTTCTCGAACACTGTTCGATATATATGTCAATTTCATTTTAACCGGATATAATTGCTGTTTCGCGTGACATACAGACGGCTAAACAAGTCAGACAAACATATAGAAGTTCTTTTCCATTATGTAACTTAAAATTGGAGTTCAAGTTTTTGTATGTGAGTTTCGTTTGTAAGTTTTTGTATATATATATAAATGATAGCACGTAATAAAATTTAACCTTAAAATTTAGCAGTTAATAGATACAAAACAATACCAACACAACAGAAATAGAACTGGCTGTAAATATAGGTAAGACTGACACAAAAATGTTGCGATACAGATTAAGAACCAATAAGAGACAAAAACGATTTAAATTACTTACGCTGACATGAATAATAATAATAATAAAAGGACCATTAAACTTAATGACGGAGAAAGTAAATAAAGGACCACAGAAATAATAATTGGATAAAACTGCTTAAAATTTGAAGTATAAACTCTTCAGGGGGCATGCACTTCATAAAGCTGTGAAAGCTGCATCGATTTCGTAAAACAATATAGATAATCATAGCAATTTATATTGTTTCAGCCCTGAACGAGGCAGCAAAACCATTTTGAATGAGAAATTAAAAAATTTATTAAATCAAATCTTCAAGGAATCTAGAGAGTAAACTAGAAAAAAGCAGAGTAGCCACATGTAAAACTTTTACACAAACTGAAGAATAGGAAGGTGTCAACAAACTAATGAAATTAAAAGTAAAAGCATTGCAAAAAACGATTAATTGATAAAGAATTAACGTCTGAGCATTTTCATTAACGATAAATTTCACTGAGTAATTATTTATTGAGTTAGTTAAATTATAATTTTTGTTTAGTTAAATTATAACTTAAATTGTACGAAAATCGATATATATATTAACAATTTTCTTGTGGCAGTTTCTGTTTTTTTTTTTTTTTTAAATGAAATAGATAATTAGTTGTGCATTCAGCTATAGTATTCCGTTTCAAATGGAAGAATTCGTTATTATAAAGGTAATCTTTAATAAAGTTTATAATTGACCGAAAATGGCAAGATCGACTACCTATCTGCCTCTCCATACTTTAACTTTTTTGTCTCATTATTTTGCGAAACTTTTTAAATCCATTTTTCTCTTAATTATTCAAGTTTTTAAGTTTGAGCAAAAAATTAAAACAAATTTTAGACATTTATGTATATTATTCAAGGTCTTGCAGACCATCCATTTTTGAAGACAATGGCGTAATACTCTGTCTAAAATATTATTGTTAATTCTGAAAAAAAAAAGAAAAAAAAGAAAAAAATGCAACGTCTTAAAAAAAGGGGTTGGGGAACAATGGTAAGTAATGGGTTAAACTTTCGATAGCAACGAAATATTAAACAAACTCTAAATAATAATTAAAAAAAAAAAAAAAAAAAAAAAAAAAAAACTTCCATATTATTGGAAATATTTTTGCTGTGAAGATGTCTTTTTTTTTTTTTTTTTTTTTTTTTTTTTGTAAGGTAAAAATTCATATTCATGTGAGATTTTCTATAATGACATTTTTGCTGTGGTTGTTATGCAATAAATAAAAGCAATATAAACATAAATGCTAACATATGCATGACAGATTTCTTGAATGTTTCTTTCTATATAGTCGACATAGTTATATTAGCACTATTAATTTTATTTTTCTGAATATCCAAATATAATACATCTCTGAATGTGTTTCTTGAACTTTATAAAAAAAATTCACTTTACAACACGTATAAAATGATACATTTAATTAAAATTATCAATTAAAATTACAACTTGTCAAGGCCTTTCACCTTGACCATCAGGGCATCATCAGGACAAAGCCTTTTTTTTTTTTTTTTTTTTGTTACGAGTACAGCAACATTTGAATTATATATACAAAAAGAGTCATAGTACAGTTACAGTTATTATAGATGAAACAGACGAAACAGTTGAAAACAGATTAACCATAGATGAAACAGTCTGATATAGCTATGTGAGATAAGATTTTATGTTTCTTGAACTGTTCGTTCACGGATGCAAGTCATAATATATATATATATATATATATATATATATATATATAATTCTATTGAGTACATCTGGTAGGTTTATCATACAGAAAACTTGGTACTAACGTATGATTGGTAAGGGCTACACTGAGAAAAAAATATATACCGCCTTCATCTAGAATTTACTAAGAGATTTATAAAAATGGCCATTTTCTAAATCCTTTAACTAGAAATATAGATTTCCGAGCTATGGGGAAACAATATTCTGAATATTTTGTATAATCAAATTTAGAATTCTAATAGGGGTTTCTAGAACTCGCTTCCAAAGGGGACTAGAACTTATAAGGGTGGCATGGAACTATTTTTACCAGAGGCACAATTTACATTCTAGATGTCAGTTAGGGGATTTTTTTCTCAGTGTATTGAAATAAAGAAAATAGTTAAAAATAAATTCTTATAGGGTTGGATTTATTATTATCATTATTATTTTTTAGTTAATAAAATGTAATCTTACTTTTTTTTTTTTTTTTTTTTTTTTTTACACACATTGCTAATGCTTGAAAGGGAATTTACATTTGTTTAGAAAATTGACAAAAAATAAATAAATAAATAAATAAATAAATAAAATAAAATAAAATTTTTGCGAAGTTTGGTTACATGGATATAAAGTGAGAGAGAGTGAGAATAAGAGAGAAAAACGAAAGCAATGCCGATTCAAAGAGAGTTAGAAAACTATCTGAAAAATGTGAATGATAGACACAGACCTAATGACAGAGCCCACACTGAGAAAAAAATATATACCGCCTTCATCTAGAATGAATAAGTGGCCATTTTCTAAATCCTTTAACTAGAAATATAGACTTCCGAGCTATGGTCTTTTGTATTGCGAGAAATTCTCGATTCACTTTCTAGAATTGGGTGATAAACCAAGATTATAGTTTCTGAAACTCGCCTGTTGTGTTCGCATTTATTTGCAGAGATTTTTAAATAAGTTTGAGATCGAGAATATAAGCAAACGCTCTAGAATTCTAATAGGGGCTTCTAGAATTCGCTTTCAAAGGAGACTAGAATTTATAAGGATGACATGGAACTATTTTTTCTCGCGCCACAATTTAGATTCTGGATGTCAGTTACAAAATTTTCTTTCTCAGTGTAAGTAACAAAATGAAATGTTAATTCATGGCTGGGAAGTGACATCGTTGGCTACTGTGCATTGGAACCAAGTTCGAATCTGGGTGCTAGAACTGGGGAATATTACTCAAATTGAGTTTTTATTCCGTTTTACAGAGTGCCCTACAAAAAAAAAAAAAAAAAAAAAAAAAAAAATTCTTTTGCACGAATATTTTTTATATTGTTTTGTTACACAAAACTTTTGTCAACGTACTTTTTCCATAAAATATATTTGAATTAACGAGAAAATTTGTCGCCTTATTTTTCAATTTATTTATCATCGTTTAATATGCCAAATTCTAGAAAGCTGATTTATTATTTGTTTATTTATTGTATATGCGGGATCTGAAAATGTATAATTACAATAAAGTCCCAGCTTTAAAAATTGAACTCCAAAGCAATAAATACTTCGTGTATAATATGTGTACAAGAAAATAATTATCAATCCTAAGCAAATTTCTTGGATATGATACAATTTAGTGAAATCTTTTCATCGGTTACATTTTGTAGAATTGGATGTATTCGCCTAATTTTTGGAGGACCGTGTATATTGTTTATAAAGTGCATTCACACTATATAGTGTAATTAAATTTATCTAAATAAAAAAATCTCATTAAAAATTCAGAAATACATTTAAAGAAATTTCCAACGATAGCCTTTAATGTACATAAATTCCTTTTTCTTCTTCCCGAATAAATAGTGAATTCATTTCTGATAAATACATTATATACTTTTTAAAGAAAAGTAATTTATAAACCTTTATATAAATGAAACCCTTATACAATGAAATAATCTTTTATTCAATTTTAATTCGTATTATATATTGATTAAATAAATTTTTATTGTTATTATACTAACAATATTTTAATATTAACTCCCAAAAACTTATTTTAAAATTTTTTGTAAAATTCGGTTTGATTGAAAAATTAGAAATTAATTTATACTGAAGTATTTACATTATTTATTTAAGAAAATCTGTACCTTGACCACGCTTTAAAAAATGTAACACATCCAAAATTTTCTCACAAAGCAAAGACCTAGCGTTGAGCATATGTCTCTTCCTGCTTATAAAATTCCATTTACTGATCTCTTGTTTAGCTCTTAAGCTTCTTAATATAAAGTTTCGTCTTTAATCTTTTGTTTACAAGATCGTCCACACTATAGTATTTCATTAGAAATATCAAAGATCATTATATAAATAGACAAAACAACCTGCCTTAATTTCCCTATGTAATTTTTCATCGGTAGAAATTGCTTTCCTAAAGCCTTTATAGCAGCTCGTGAGATAAATGATATTTATATTGTGTATTATCTTCACGAAATAGTTATGAAGGGAATTATCACTCTGATTAAGATTTTAGAGGGTTAATGTAAATATATTGAAAATAAAATTTATAACGGACTTAGGAAGTCATTTTGTGTATCAATGAATATTATAAAATGGTAAGGAACATTTTG
Organism: Salticus scenicus; assembly: GCA_963930645.1. Classification (NCBI taxonomy): domain Eukaryota; kingdom Metazoa; phylum Arthropoda; class Arachnida; order Araneae; family Salticidae; genus Salticus; species Salticus scenicus. The sequence continues at coordinate 17,891,284 of OZ005649.1, forward strand.
AAATTTTCATGTACATATTTTCAAACATTTCATGTGCATATAACAAGTAAAACAGAAATTCACTAATAAAAGTTGCCTAATATTTTAAAACAATAAAACCTGTCTTCAATTTTCAAAATTTTTAAATATATTGCTTATTATAAAACAACAACGAAAAAGTTATGCAGTATGCCTTGATTATTAACACTTTCCATCTGTAGTACTTGTTGTATCATATAACTTTCAATAATCTTTGCCTACGTTATCACACAACGGAAGACAGAAGGGACTGAAAAGCATACAGATAAATTAATTGAATACATAATTACTTTTAAACATAGTTTGAAAGAGTTAAAAATGCTTATCGCAAAAGAAGATGCAGACCTTATTGCATCTGAATATTTTAGTGTATCCCTGTCAATCTAAAGGTTAACCATATAACATTCTATACAAAATATTATTTTAGCAGATTAACAATAAATGCCAGTTCCTTTATGATTTTTACAATAGAAAGTTATTTAAATGTGGTTAATAAAAATGTCTGTCCAAAAACGCAACGCAATGGCATTTTTGGGATGCTCCTGTATACAAATCAGCTGTACAGGACCTATTAATGCCATTTAAATAGTGAACATTCCATAAGAAACTTGAATAACATACAACTTTTTTTTTTTTTTTTATTCTGAAAATATTTACGGACGCTGGGGGCAGACGAACAGATAGAAATATGGACAGTCGGCCAGACAGATACGAAAATTGAAATCATATTCACATTTAAAAATTGTTATAAAGTGTTAAAAACGGTTAATGTAAACGTAAATGTAATTCCAGCAAATTTCCAATAACAGCCCTATAGCCCTCAGTGTAACTAAATACTTTTGTGTGGCTCTGTAAAGCTAATGCTAATCATACTATACTCTAGATTCTAGAAGAATCATTCTTTTGCGCATACGAATAACATATCTCAATTTCATTTAGATTTGTGCAAAGTAAAGTTATTAAAATTTGGTTTATAGATCTACTTCTCATAGAATTAATGCGTTTTAATACTTTCGGGTGTCTCTGTACCAATGGTATACTCCATTTTCTAGATAAAACATACGATAGTGAATTTGAATAATATATATCCGTTTCAAGAAATTCTATGAATATTTTCGGGAGTTAGAGTGCGGACAAACAGACAGACGAACATACATACAGACGGACAGACAGACAAACCGAAGTCATTAACACTTTTGAACCTTGTTTGAAAGTATTAAAAAGCACCACAGAGTTTAAAAGTAATAAGTACAAAACTTTGAATAAATTTATTACATTTTATTGTGTTTATTTAAAGTTTTGTGCCTCAAAAACAACTAATATTAACTTTTTCAAGCATATGTTGCATTGTATAAAGCTTCATTTCCATATGTAATTGTTTATTAATTCAAGTCTTCCTTCCTGGTGTTTCATCATTCAAATGATGAATTAAGAATAATAATAATAATATTATTATTATATTAAACGCATAAATAACTTTTTGCAAAATTTCCAAATAAATGAAATAAATTGTAAAAATATTTAATAATGAAGCAAAGTCGAAATACTTAAGCATGATAGACGAAAAATAAAAATAAATAAGCAAGCAGGAGTTGCTACGTTATTGTTTGTGATGCAGCTTTTACGGTGGATTCGTGTGTCTACTTTTTTAATGAAGGATGTACTGTATAATTTTGACTCAAAATAATTGTTGCGGTCTTCCTCAAATTATGGTGTTTATTAACGAAATTTTTATTAACCGTCATTTAATGCCCGTATCTTGATGTTTTTTCCCTGCTTAATAACGGGAGTACCTTTTTTTTATGTGAAAAAGACCTCCTGTATACAAATAATCATTCATATTGATTTTCACGTAATCATGATGCTTGTGTTAAAACGAAAGTCAGGAAAAAAATACATTAATTTTGATAAATAATTTTTATATCAGAAATTGATATTACATTTAAAAGAAACGGGAACATTTTTTTTGTGTGACTGCACCAAAAACATCATGTCATTTTCATTCATATTTTACTTGAATGGCATATTCCACAAAGTCTAAAATTAAAAGTTTCGAGAGAAAATAAATTGTATTATTAAACCAAAAAGACTTATTATTTTCTAATATACATGCATCGTGAGAAATGTTTCCATTCGTAATATTCTCTAAAATAAAGAAAATATGTGGACGATGAAAGTGAACGCGTCGGAAATATGCAAAACATTTAGGAAATAATAAGTAAAAATAAAAGTCGAAAATTTTTTAATTGATGCAAAGTGACGTGTCTTTTCATTCATATTAATAAGAGTTAAAGTTATTGAAGTTGTTGTTGTTGTTGTTGTCGTGTGACAAGTGCAGAAAAAAAGTGTATGGACAAGTCAAATGGGACCAAAGGCATGGAGTTATTTAAGTGAAAACTTCTTTAGGCGCGTTGAGCACTTTTGGGTGAACAAGAATCATGAAACTCGCGTCATCGTCAGCGAAGGCTTTCCATGAGAATCGAAAGTGGAATTCGAGATTTCAGCTGATTTACACGTTTTGAGGTGTTCTGAATGGGTTTTCTTTTGTATCTCAGCTACTAATTAAAATAATTTCATAAGTAATGCATCATTTGAAAGCTTTGTTGAGTTGGAATCGAACAGTAACTTATAGAAATTTCTACCGCCAGATGGCGCTGTAATATTTTAAAATTTCAAAATTTCAATTCTTAATTATGATTAAATTATTTTTAATACATCATTCGAAAGATATTTTAAAGTTCTTTTATATTGTCGAAAGTGGAATTCGAGATTTTACCTGATTTACACGTTTTGAGGTGTCCTGAATGGGTTTTCTTTTTTATCTCAGATACTAATTAAAATAATTTCATAAGTAATACATCATTGGAAAGCTTTGTTGAGTTGGAATCGAACAGTAACTTATAGTAATTTCTACCGCCAGATGGCGCTGTAATATTTTAAAATTTCAATATTTCAATTCCTAATTATGATTAAATTATTTTTAATACATCATTCGAAAGATTTTTTAAAGTTCATTTATGTTGTCGAAAGTGGAATTCGAGATTTTACCTGATTTACACGTTTTGGGGTGTCCTGAATCGGTTTTCTTTTGTATCTTAGCTACTAATTAAAATAATTTCATAAGTAATCAATATTTTTACCTAATATAAGGCTTAGTTAATTTAGGTAGCTACAAACATTGTGCCGAATCATATAATACTGATCATAAGCACTTCTTTACAAACCAAAAATAATTGGAAAATAATAATCTAATAGCTCGACTATACAATTCACAAGTTACTTAGTTTTCCCTTCCATCGGCAGTCCCCAAACACTGCTTTGGTTTTTAGAAATAAAATCATTTATAATATTACTATAACTATTTTTTCTTTCGCTTATACATATATATAGCAGAGAAAGTATTTTGTTTGGGGTGAAACTTCCGAAATTGTGTTTTTGTTATACTATTTATAAATTTTAAGGTCCCCCGAATACGAAAATCATGTTTTTGGCGGTTCGTCTATATGTCCGTCTGTGTATGTGCCTCTGCATGCGTATCTTTTATCAGTATATCTCAGGAACAAATGGCAGCAATTTGTCTAATCTCAGTATTTTGCATCTGTTTCATATAGGAATGCTACTCTAAACTTACGTCTAATGGCAAAACTTTTCTTACAAGGAAACATTCAAAAGGTGTCGTCTTCAAAAAATATTGAAAAATATATAGGTGATTCTACTCTTCATAAAACACCAGGAAGTGAAAAAATTATAAGCTGAAATGAATTACAGCGACCACAAAAAATTACCAAAATTAAGCATATTTGGCGATTTAGCGCTGTTAGGCGTTGGTTTCGCTGGCACCGAGATTGCCGTGTATGAACAGAACCGTGTTTTGTTTCTCCGCCAAGTACTTAAAATTAATCGTTTAATTCCGGCGTGACTCTCAATTTGTGCGGTGTCCTTCTCCAAGTTCAATCATTTCTAGTCACTACAGCGCCCCTTGACGCGAAGGGCTAATCCCCGGCGCAACTTCGGACTATAACCATGGACTCCTCGTTATATAAGACTCTCAAATTAGACATTCCTCATCAACAATCATCTCTGTTTTTAATCTCTGTTGCCCTCCTCATTAGAAGCCTAAATTTTGTCTTTTTAAATAACTGCTGCCCTTTGTCGCGTGGGATTTCATATCTGGCAGCAATTGTAATTTTTTTTTTTTTTCTTTTTTTTTTTTTTTTTTTTTTTTTTTTGTGCAATAAACAACGGGGGAGACTTAACCTCTAGAAACGGGCTCTTTCAGAATTTCACATTGTTATGTGACATTTGTCGTCAGAGCCCCTCTTTGGAGGTTGAAATCGCTCAAAACCGCTGAATAGTGGTGAGCGGCCTCCTTCCGTCTTTGAAATCTTTGAAATCGCCTAACAATGTGAAATCGCCAAATATGCTTAAATTTGATAATTTTTTGTGGTCGCTGTAAATAATTTCAGCCGATAATTTTTTCACTTTCTGGTGTTTTAGGAAGAGTAGAATCAAATATATTTTTTTCAATATTTTTTGAAGGCGACACCTTTTGAATGTTTCCTTGTTAGACACTGTTTAAAAATGATTGGCTGCACTAAACAAAATGAAATGAATATATATTTTTTATATGCATAGAAACATGTTTCGTATAGAGTATGATATAAAAAACATTCACTATTCTTTCTACAGGGATATTCAAAAGAATTAGAATATAACGAATTAATTGGAAATTTCTGGAAATTCATTTCAGATTATGCTGTCTGTTATTAATATAGAACTATATTTAAGTACACAATATGGCGTGTATATAATTTATAGGTGATATACAGTACTACAAGTAATTTGTTTTAAGTGCTTTATTACATTTTATTACGGTCATAAAAACTGCTCAGCAATGAAAATTTATGTCTCATACTTCTGTAGGGCCGCGGTAGCCCAGTCGGTAGAACGCCGGCCTCGTAATTGGAAGATTGCGGGTTCGGTACTCGAGCCGGCCAAAGACCGTCGTGTACACTAATGGTGGCTGGTGCACGTAAAATCTGTCGTGGCCGCAATGTCCTCCATGTTCCCATCAAAAATTATACCTCTGGGGGTCACCGAAGCGGGAGAGCCATCCCTTCCGTGGAGGATCAAAATTGTGATGGCATGTCTCCGGACCACCTCTAGGGGTGTGTCCCAGACTGTAGCCAATTGCCCATCTGCGCAGCACTAGTGCGATGTAAAAACTCAACCAACCAACCATACTTCTGTACTCTATGGTAAATAAATTATTTTTTAAGATAGCGTAATTTATTGTAGCGTAATTTAAAAACAAATAATTGTAGGTAATTCAAATGATGATTTTGAAATTCATATGAAGATGCTACTTGACAAAGTTGATCAATATTCACAAATTTCAAGGAGTGGTGGAGGAATGAAATATTTGGCAGAAAATACAATGTATAGAAACTATATAGAGAGTGCCTACTAATGTGCTGTAAGATCGTACTTAAGGTTATAACGGTGATAGTCATTGCCTTAAACGTAATTTGTAGTAAATTAAAGTGACCATGTCTTACTCCTACATGTTTAAATGGTTTACAGTGCCGCTTGATAGCAAACAACGGAGTTAGAGAGTCCTTAACTCGGTTGGTTGGTTGGTTGACTTTTAATGGCGCAAAATCTACAGTGGGACATGCTGCGCCACCTTAACTCGGAAACGGCAAGAAAGGAATTGAGAAAGATATCCAGCGTAGTGTGCAGGTAAATGTATAGCTTATTCAATGGGCTGTAATTTTGTAACTTGTTGCAATGCCAATTTGTAGTAATTTTTGTTCACGCGTGCTGTAATGCTGTATTTTTTACAGTTTCCTTTAAATGAAGAACCTCGTGCTGTAAAATAATCAAAAGTTACTCAATAAGATTTCAAAACTCTGGAAGAAAGAATACCAGAGCTTGTTCGTTTATTTCTTTGACGTATAGCTCTGAAACCTATAATTAAAATGGCTGTTATGTTAAACGATCCATGATCCATTTTTCATAAATTTAATTCAACACTGTAAGAAAATTCAGAAACGTTACTCTTATACATCGGATACGTTCCTGGTTTTAGTAAGTTTGGGGCAGGTTCCTGATAATAATATGTTTTTGTCCATGAAACGTTCCTGATTTCAGGAATGTGGTATCATTTTGAATGTGTGTATATTTGAAGGTTACTGATATTTTCAAGGAGCATTACTGGTACATATTGGGCATATTAGCCGCCCAAATTTTTCCAGGAAAGTGCTGGTTTTTTTTTTACAGTGAAGAAAAATGCTCATCTTATATATTTATGACAACTTGAGAAAAAATCCATGATTTAACGTAGGGTTTGAACGCAGAATCTTCTGCTCCAGAAATAGTCCCCTTGTTAACTGTACATAGGGCAGGCAAGGCTCGTTTGTTCTTTGCATTTCAACAACAGATAAGCTGAAAATCGATGCTGATTGGTTAACATATCATGTGATATGCACCAAAACTACTCTTGAAAAAATTCACCAGCAATTTGAAACACTGTGGGAAGTAATCCTGACTTCAATTACTTGTACAGAATTACACTCTGTTCGTGGAGAACTGATAGCGAAAGTAAACATAAATGTTTGCTGTTTTATCACCAGAGTTTGCCACATTTACGTTTTCTCGCTGAATGGGCGATTCTGTTTATATTGACGGCAAGTTAGCTTTCCCTGCCTTGTAAGCGTGTATAGTTTATGAAAGCTAGATTAAAACTAATCTCTGGGTTCATTGCATTTACCATTCCTTCCGAGGACTTTATTCCAGGCTTTCATTTTCCATAATTGTCATTAAACACCTGCAAAAGGAGAAACACTGCTACGAAATAAACAAACGAAAAAAGAAGTCATTCGCTTGTCAGAGAGACGCCGCTTGTCTTCAATCGAACGCCTCTTATTCAACAGTATCGCCAAGAATCACGTTGCTTTATTTACTTTCGCTATCAGTTCTTGGCAAACAGAGTATAACTGTCATTACAGCTACATATTCTTCGTTCGTCTTTAGAAAATGCCGTATTTTTACAGAACAATTTTTCAGTGTATGATAAATATGTTAGTTACAATGTCTTACATTGCCTTCGATTTAATGCAAAAAGATACATTTCTCTTAATAATTCTAAGAATAGAAGGTGCCTATAACTTGCATTTGTTTTATTAGAAATTTCCAAATCCTAGATTTTTAAAAAAAGGAGAGTTCCATTGTTGAAAAAGCTTATAGGTCCATTGTTAAAGGTTAAAAGAAAATCAATAATAAAAGCAAATATTTTAATTTATTCATAGTGCATTTTATGAATCCTATAATGTAGTTATAGATAATTTTAAAAGCTTTCTTTATCATTTCAAACTAAACAAATGTATTTAAACTACATATTTTTATTTCTTAATGTAAAAATATATGATAACTGACCTTCAATAAACTTACTTTTATCTACAAAACTAAGCAATTATATTATCACGTTTTTTACATTTAAACTTCTTTGGAAACTCACCACACTAAATTAATTGCAGAATAAAAATTATTAATGATTATTCAATCAGCGTTTAATTGCCACTTTAAAATCTCATTCAGAAAACTGATAATCAAGCAAAATTCTATAATTTTAAGATACATTTTGTTAAATCTGTTCTCGAATATTTTTTGAGCTATGTCAATTTCATTTTAACGGTATATAATTACCATCTCGCGTAACATTTCTGAGAGTAAACAAATCAGTCAGAAATATTGAAGTTTCTTTTCATTACGTAACTTAACATTGGATTATATAATCTTTTGTGTCAAAAAGAAGTAAAACGTATCAGCTGTTTTAATGCACCACTGTCTGTTGTTCACTTGAAATTAAATGGATAATTGATTCGATATTCGATTTTGAAAATTAATGTTCTTTTTATTTTCTTACTATTAAAATAGTAGTTGTTGCAAAAAATATACATTTTTATTATTGTTTGACTATCGTTGTTAAACGAAAACCTGAATTAGTTCCCCATCATACTATAGGTATGGGGAACTTAGGTAATCGTGAAAAATTTCGACCTCGGTTTTTAAACATTTTTATACGTTTTCAGGTCTGAAGAATCCGAAAATGACAAAATTTTTATGGTGTCTGTCTGTAGGGTGTCTGTTAGTGTGTCAGTCCGTTAGTGTGTCAGTCCGTTAGTGTGTTAGTCCGTTAGTCCGTTAGTTTGTTAGTCTGTTTACACGATATCTCAAGAACAAATGATCGCAGAGAGGTCAGATCAGTTTTAAAATATCACTTTCGATACTGGCAAGAACCCTATTCATTTGCAACATTCGAATTAAAAAACTTCGTAAGTTATTAGAAATTTACGATTTTCTTAACATGGGACAATAGGACAAAAATTCACTTAAACATGCATTAAATGGAAACTTTTTACTGTAAAAATGTCGGACCAGTTTTAAAATATCAGTTTTGATGCCGGAATGAACATCATTTACTAGAAATATGCTACTTTGAAAATTTCGCAAGTTATTGGACATTTACGAATTTCTTAACATGGCAGTATAGGGCAAAATTTCACATAAACGTCAATTTTTAGTAATATCTTCATCGTAAAGATGTCAAACTACTTTTGAAATATTATTTAGAACACTGTCATGAATATTAATGACTATGAATTTTCCAATTTTAAAAATTCGTAAGTTATTTGGAATTTAATATTTACTTAACATGCCAGAATAAGGCAAAATTGAGCATAAACTTTCATTTTGAGGATCATAAATACATTAGACAACTTCAAAATTACATTTATGATATTTGTTTGAACATGATTGAATACAAATATTCTAATAGGAAAATTCCGTAAATTATTCGTAATTTATCATTTCATCAACATAGCCAAATTGTAAATTTTTCATATAAATATGAATTTTGAGGATTATTGCATGGGTAATAGTAGCATGAAAACTAAACAACAGAATTGACCCTGATAAAATAAATTAATAGATTAGAATAAGATAAATATATCTAAGTGAACGGTGGATAGCCTATTAGGCAGGGATTTCATTCTGTCACTGTATCAAGCTTTGGTCAAATTCATTTCTTTTAACATGATTATAATATGTCTCGCACTAGAGATTTATGAGAACATAAATATGATGGGGGACTAAGCAGAGTCCACCTATGCCAACTAGTTTTTTAATACTTTTTCTGCTAACCTTTAACAAATTTTCCTCACGAAAGACAATGTTCTCTAACAGCGGGTTTCTTACTCTTTGTCTCACTCTTTGTAAATAATGTCCTTTTAAAGATGAGGAATTAAAAAAAATATACATTAAAGGTCTATAAATATACATTAATTTTCAGTAAATACTTTTATTAACATAATTGCTCATAATTTCTGAAAAATGTTTTGTTTAACTAATTTCAATTATAATATGTAAAGTTATGATCAATATTGCGAAATCAATAACCAGAGCTGGAAATTTAATATTTTGACAATTTATTTTATAAGTCCTAGAATGCAATTAAGAAGAGTTTTAAAATGTTTTTTTCTGTCACTTTAAAATTAAATAAATATAGTTAGTGCGGAAATTTTTATTTTTTAAAGCAAAACAGGTTATAAATCTAGACCTTGAACACTCTTACTTTTATTCATCAAACTAAAAAGTTATATTAGCATGTTTCTATACATTCAAAAATTCCACTTGGTAATGCACCATTCGAATGCACCATAGAAACAACTTTAGTATATCCCCACAACGATATTTGGCGATTTTTTGTTGGCGATTATGGCTAAATCATAAATCTAAAAATCATAAATCATAAATCATAAATGATAAAATCATAATCTAAATCATAAATCACAAAACATAAAAGCATAAATCCAAAATAAACAACATATAGGCTGCCATATTATATCGCAAACAGTCCAGAACAACATCGTTATCGTTCAAAACGGCGCCAAAAAAAAATCGCCAAACTCAGCTGTGGGGATATACTAAAGTTATACCGAACTTAATCACATTATAAAAACATTACTCATTATTCATTCAACGTTTAACCGCAAATTTAAAAATCTCATTCGTGAAACTGATAGTGAGGCAAATATCTATATTTTACGATCAATTACGATATATTTTACGGCAATATCTATATTTATGGTAATTTTGTAAATTGCTTTTCTCGGATACTTTTCGATCTATGTCAATTTCATTTTAACCGCATATAATTGCTGTTTCGCGTGACATATATGTGACTAAATAAATCAGACGAACATATAGAAGTTCTTTCCTATTATCTAACAAAACATTGGAGTTCGTCTTTTGTGTGGTCTTGTGCCAGTTTCTGTTTTTTTTTTTTTAATAAAATGGAAAATTACGTATGTATCCAAGTTCAGTAATCCATTTTTTGATAGAAGTCATTTTAATGAAGGTATCTTTTAATATTTTTTATAATTACCCGAAAATGACATGTTCGCGCCTATTTATCTGACTCTCCAAATACTAACCTTCTTAACCCATTTTATCCCATTGTCCTATTTAAAGGGCAGTTGAAAAATAGCATATAGAAATCAGAACTTGCTTGGTGCGAATATTTTGTCAGCTAGAATATATAATGGTATATATAAGCTACTGCTAGTATGTTATGTGTCTCAGCTCCTCCTCCTCCTCCATCTGGAATCTTTTTTTAATCATTACATTAGGGGGCGGGGTTTATCTTCTCTTTGCTGTTGAAAATTCTTTCTGGAGAACTATCATGTAAATAAGAAAGTATTATACAGATAAAGCAAAACTTTATACTCAGAAAGCAATTTTCACTATTGAAGAGAACACTAAAACATATAAGCGCAAATTTCATCCTCTTTATTTCAATGTCCTGCGTACAAGGGGGATAAGATTTCTTATACAGAATATATATACATATATTAAAATTTTTGTTGTATTTAGTTTATTTAGGTTTAATTAATCTTAAAAAATATAATTTTTCTCAAATTTGACCAAAATAAATAAATTGGGGTAAAATGGGTTAAACATTCAGAGGCACAAAAAGTAAATATAATGTTATAATATATACATAAACATTGCACCTTAATATTACTATAGATGATTTGTCTTAAGAATTTTTTTTTGATCAAACAAAACTTACAATCTTGTGAGATGTATTATAATTACAACATATTTTTGTCGTTCTCGTTGGGTAATAACTTTGTATTGAACTTATACATAAATTCTGACATAAACATTATTATTGCCTTAAATGAATACATTTTCCATGCACTTTTCTGCATGCACGAAATACATATTTATACTAACATTATAAATTTTATTTTCTCATCTCTTTTGGAGCAAGTTTCATTTAAAATCAAGAAAATTCTTATTTTGCGTGACTTGTAATGAGATATATACGTTTGTAAAAAAGAAATACAAATGTTCTTAATGTAATTTAACATAAGTTTTTAATTTGTTCTCAAAATGTAACAGTAAAATACGCAATTGAGTCAATCCCTAATTACTTTTATTACAGTGTAAAAAATTTCTATTAAAAAGCAGAAAAATGCTGCAATTTTTGTACAGAAATTTTTTATTTTCAAAAACTACCAAAAATTCACTATAAAATTACATTTTAATCGTTCAAAAAACACTTTTTTTTTCTTTTCTCTCTCTCTCTCTCTCTCTCCTCTCTCTCTCTCTTTTTTTTTTAAATAATCAAATAAAATTTACAGGGTAATTATAATTAAAGTTACGACTTCAAAACGCTTTAATTTTGAAACTACCCATCAGAGCGATTTGATATTTTACCAGAGCAATCATGAGGCAATGAAATTTTGTTTGTCAAAAGAAAGAAAGAAAAAAAAATCCAAAATGTGCCATTAATTATCCGTTAAGTGTTTGTTTCATGAAGCTCCTCTTTTTCTCTTTTCACTATGACTGTTTCCGCTGTATGCACACATTCTTGTCTTTTTGCTAAAACAATTGTAGTAAACCCTTGAAGTCTATTGTTTCCTGCTATTCCATTGTGTTGCTAACAACATTCCTGTATTTAATGACTTCATTTGGGCGTTTGCCCTGACATTACCCTGATAGCGCCGATAGGAACATGTTGGAACTACTTTTTTCCTCCTCCAAACAAAATTTCATTGCCTCACGATTGCTCTGGTAAAATATCAAATCGCTCTGATGGGTAGTTTTAAAATTCTAGCGTTTTGGAATCGTAACTTTAATTACAATCACACTGTATATCAGTTGTTACAAATTTTATCTGGTACGTACATATTTATTCTGTTTCTCATTTAGAAAACTTAGTACCAAAGGACGATTGGTAAGCGCTATAACACAATAAAATGTGAATCCATGGCTATAGAGAGAACTTGTCGACTCTTTTTCTTATTTATCTTATAATACCTTTTAAGAAATAAGAAAATAAATTTTTTAAAAATAATTTATGAACTTTTTTCCTAATTTATTTAAAAGCAAGTTCACAAAAACAAAGGTATTTGTATTGTACTAGTGTTAAGACGAATTGTCTGATTGACGTCCCCGTCTTTTGTGGGTGTCATTCTAAGGAGTTCAGGCCATCATTCATGCTAGCACAAAACAAAGGCTCCCATAGTAGATGCTCATAACATATTGTAAATAGTATTTTCGGGTCTGCGAACGTGAGCAGAAATTCAATTGCTGTCACAAACATAAGTAAATAAATAAACAATACTTCAGATTAAAAATTTTTAATAAAACATAATTTCTCTATATTTATATCTGATTTATTTTTATGCAAAGGGTCTGCTCAAGTTAATTCGTCTGCTCAAGTTAATTGCTTTTTAAATGATGTAGAGTAAAAAAAAAAAAATCTTATAAAATAGAATTTTTTTCTACATATATATAATATATTGTTTCTTAGAACAACAGAAATTTAGTTTAAAATTATGCCTAAATCTCTCAAAATAAGCATTTGTTTTCTGCAACCATTAGTAGCAACCATTCTGGTAGTTATTGATTGGTTGTGGTTGATTGATTGACAGGATTGAAAAGTGTTAAATAACAGAACAAATTGTACTTTGCGGCTGAGAGGTAATATTGTGGGCTAACGTAGGTCTGTGATTTGATCCTGGTTTGTACGACTAGGCAATTTTATTTAATGCATGAAATTTTACAATGTGTACTACGGAAGAAATGTATTTTGCACGAACACTCTCTGTTACAAAAAATTTTGGCGAATTCCTAGTTTATATAGCATACGACTATTTTATGGCAAAATTGGTGTTAGGAAATTTTTGTGGTATAACAGGAATTTTTTTCACAGTGTGTAATACAGGAGTAATAATTTGATGGCAGTTTGCTTAACGTTTGCGAACCTGTAGTATGCTAATTTTATTTTATTTTTTATTTTAGTGTTTTAACTTTGATTTAAATTCCCTTTGCTTAGTTAATTTATACTAGTCTACAAGCTATCATATTCGTTATTACGCAAAAATAAACCGAATTTGCAGGCTTCTCTAAAAATACCACCCTTTTACCTCGCTTGCTTTCATACTACAGAACTAAAGCATAAAAAATAAATTAAATAAATAAACTTCCATCAATTTTTGTTGGCTAAAACAATTTTATTAATATGCCTTTTCCTCTTGACGCTAAAAGATAAAAATTGAATAAAAAGAATTGACAAAATGAATAAAAAGAGAATTCTGAAAAGTAAAACGTACATTAATACACGAAAGCATTGTTGTTTATATATGTTAAAACAAATTATTTTCGCCAAGTCTGCTGCCAAATGTAATTCTCATCTCTACATAACTTATGCGAACTGCATCGCATTTATTTCTTGTTGAATATTTGAATATCCATCAAATAAAGTTATCAGATATGTAATATACGTACATTTATTTAATTTGTTAGTGGAGACGATTTTAATGGAGATTACATATACAGTCCTTGTGTGAAATTCTTAATTATTCAAAAATAATATTTAGTTAAAAGTACGTCAAACATATTCGTAGATATTAAAAAGCTGTTTCTTCAGCGTTATAATTCATTGCACTTGCATCATAAAATAATTATTTTAAGCAGATCATGTTTCAGAGGTTGTTCCAAATTTAATACAGTGTATAATAATTTTTAATTAAAGATTATAAATAATAGATAAAAGCTTGTTCAGAAACACAGATTTTTGAACTGGCATAATTTTTATTTATATAATTTTTTCACTTATGTTATATAATAATTATTTTACCGGGACCACACTTCAGCACCTCATTAAAAATTCATGTGCTGTCTCCGGAAAGAAGCTCTTTATCATGATTGGACCAATGCCAAAGTATACATAATGTTGTTTTGTAACCGTTGCCAGGTGAATGTTCATTTTCTTCAGGTAAGTCTAATTTCACATGTTAAGCGGTATTTGAAAAATTTTAGACTAAAAGTCAAATTTAATTGATTTTAGTAAAAACATTTTATTTTCGCTGGTTTCTTTCAGTTCCCCCTCAAACGGTAGGTAGGGGAAAACTTAATAATAGTGAAAATTTATGAGGATATTTTTTGATGTTTTGCCCGTTTTGAGATGTGAGAATTCTAACATTTTTAAAACCAATATGTTGTTCATCTATAAATTAAAGAATTTTTTAGTTTGTTTGTTAGTCTTAGATTAGAACTGTCGTAATGAAATTAAACCATGATACCATGTTCATTTTCTTTAGGTAAGTCTAATTTCAAATGTTAAGCGAAATTTGAAGAAAACTGTACATTAACAGCCAAATTTAAATGATTTTAGTAAAAATTTTTAGATTTTCATAGTTTGTTTTAGTTTTCCCTCAAACTGTAGGAATGGGAAACGTATTGGCAAAAATTTACAATCACGTTTTTTAGGTTTGGGTGTGAGAAATTCTCCAAAAATTATAAAACCAATATATTGTTCATCTATACGTTGGAAAATTTATTAGCTTCAATTAATTTCAATTAATCAAATAATATATATATATATATATATATATATATATTTCCATATTTTCGTATGATTTTCATTTGTTATGCCTCATGAGGTGTAAATTGGGCCTGGTGTACTGTAAATTCTTCGCAAATGCATACACTACAACAGAAAATTACACCTTTTGCATTCCACATACAACCAGGGCCCCTGGAGACGTAATATAGTGTTGTATGCCTACATTTTATAGTATTTTTAATAATTTTTCTTTTATTTCAAATTGTTTTTTGTTCTTCATGTGATAGCATTCCTTCTTGTCCAATGTCTAAATTGTTATTTATTATATATATATATATATATATATATACTAACTAATTATATCAAATATTACTACAGCTAGGGAATCCTTCTCTGTTAACATTTTAAGTATCGAAATTTCTTATAGAAAAATTTTGATGACAACTACATATAAAGTGACTTTTGTTGACTTTTGTTATACTAGACACTTTTTACATTATACTAGACATTACTTACATTATACTAGATATCACTTTATGCTAGACATTACTTACATTCGTATCTTATTATCAGTAAAAGAAAAATATGCACTTTATACGTATTTTTCTGGAGAAACTACGCTATAATTACATAAAATTGTGAGTGCAAACTATGAATAAAAAAACCTAATTAAAAATATAGAAAATAATTCAATAATAAAGTGAAAAATAGTATTGTGTTTTATTATCATTCCCATATTTTTATGTACGTTTTATTTCATTGTTACCGGTATTTTTAAAAAGAAACTTTTCTTAAAGGTTTTATTGCTATAATATTATTTTTAAAAATAGCCGTGACAAGATTATGCGGACTAAAATATAGGAATGCAGTGACCCCTGCATGCATTATTTGATTTGTTAGATTCATATTACATTATCTCCTTAATCCCCATAATAAAATTAGACTAGCTTTTAAATTTCCTACATGGTACTTGCAGAACTATACTGGATACTATTTTTCTAATTTAAAACTTTACCAGCTACTCAATATTAGTGAATTTCTTAACATGGCAAAACTTTGCGCAAACATATATTGTTTTTATCTTTCATAATTTGGATTAATTTTTAAATCTTAAATTACTATACCGTTAGAAACATTAATCCATTTCAACTTTCTGCTTTGGAATTTTTTTTAAATTATTCAGAATTAAAGATATATATCAAGACATGAAAAGCAATATTTAATTTAAATTTAGATTATTTAAATTATTGCATGGGGAAATAGCGAGAAAATGCATGCAAACTAAAATAGAAAACAGACCCTAGCATAATTATGTTGTGAATTAGGGTAAGGAAAATGTATCGAAATAGTGAGAAGGGTGTAGACTACTTAAAGAGGCATTTTTAATCTTCATATATAAGCTGTATGGGCAGTTGGTAACGGTCTGGAACACACCTGCAGTGAGGTAGAATATCTTTAATTTAAAAATATGGTGGGCCACTCAAATGACTTAAAATTACTCTGGAATTGCATACTATGTAAAAGACAGATTGCATATAGCCCTACGAGGCACCCAGTTCCATATGTAGAACACCGACTTTAATCGTTCCTATAGCTATAAAACTATTAGTAGCGACATCTCTTGACATCTTGATAGAAGCTACTGACATTTAGCAATGTAGTAATACGAATCTTTACCTAAAGATGTCGTTCGTGTTTTGTGAAATTTGAATGAAAGTGATACGTTAGTCGTTTGTCTGAATTCAAAAATAAAAAAAATAACAGTTATTGAACAGTTTTGATTCGAAAAAAATACTGTGTTGTTCTATGTATGTGTGTCCAATATACAACACTATTTCCACAACAATTCAATTGTACTAGTTTAATACCAAAAAGTATAGTTAAGGCTCAGTGTGCCGTATGTTGAACTGAAATAAAAAGTTGATTTTTCCGTAAAATATGGTTTTATTTTTATTTTTATAAGTTTCCCCTATCTTCTGATCACTAATTACAACCTACATATTTTTGTCGCGCACTAAGAAAAAATTGAGCCTTGTCGGGTTAAGATGTAAGTTAGCAAGCACTCTATAAAACATATTTTAAAAACAGTTGAAAGTATTTTTTTAGAAACCGATTTATTTAACATGTATTTCAGGACTAAAGACTACTACCTTTTTCGATTGATCATCTTACCTACATCCATATAAAATTATAACTATTATTAAATTATATGTTATTCCAATTTCACACACACCACTCCTGAAAGCATACCGATCTTAGTCAAACTTTTCAAATGATAACCTCATAAGATCTTTAAAATACCCAATTTCGATTTTCTGCGCTTATTATTTTGAACTTATGCTGATAACAGACTTACGGCTGTCACCAATAACTTCACCAATAACTTCAACTCCCGGTTGAATAAGAAAACTCGAAAAGCGCATAAAGTCAGGATACAACTTTTCAGTAAAGTTGGATCCGTTGCTCATGCCATCTGGCGACATAGTTGCTTTCCGATTTTTTAGCGGAAAATGACCAATCAAAGATATATGAAATCTTCGTCGCTAGATGGCAGAAGGAGCCGGTCAATTTTAGGGACCCTATATATAGAGAGACTGGACATTGACCGAAAGTCGGCCATTTTAGTGCCAATTCGGAGCGATCCCCGTAGAACGTAATGCTTTTTTCTTCGCGATTGACGCTTTACTATACAACATAAATGAAAGGAAATTGTGCTAAATTTGTGCAGAAAGTAATGCAGAATATAAATATGTAATTTTTTTCGTCTTAGAGTAAAAGAATTTGAAGAAAAACGAATTTTATTTTAACCTTCGACATGGTTACTTTTTCAATGCCTATCGGAAAACAGAGGAATTTTTTGTTGTATATTTCTATATTAAACAAAATACGTTGATTGTGAAAGCAATTCTACCTTAGTGAAACTAATTCTACCTTATATTTTCTGCGGACATACATTCTATATATAAAAAGTTAGAATTTTTTTAACAAAAATATCGTAATGGTTTGTCAAGTAATTCATGAATAAATGTAAAACTACGGCAGAAGAACAGAAATTATTTTTTATTATTTTATAAAAATACTAGCAGGCTTTGCCCGCTTCGCTGGACATTAAACTTAAATGAGTTGTCAAAATCCCATATCTTTATTAATAACCTAAGTTCTCGCTGTGATTAGTAGAGGTTTTCTCGCTCGCAACGTGAGGAGTCTGGGTCCCCACTGCCTTCGGCAGCAACTTATCCATTTCTTACTTCCCCTTCCTCAGCAAGTGAGTTCGAAGTTTTGCAAAATCCCACTAATGTACTTAATGCGTACATTTAATCAATATCCATACGCCAAAATTCGCCATTCTAAGATAAATCAAAGCGAATTCAAACGAAAAAACATGTTTTTTCACATGTTTATTGGGAACGACTTCAGTATAACCCCCACAACGATATTTAGCGATTTCTTTGTTGGCGATTATGGCTAAATCATAAACCTAAACATCATAAATCATATATGATAAATGATAAAATCATAAATTCAAAATAAACAACATATTAGGCTGCCATATTATATCGCAAACAGTCCAGAACGACATCGTTATCCTTCAAAACGACGCCAAAGAAAAATCGCCAAATTCAGCTGTGGGGTTATACTAAAGTTATACCGTTTATTGCCCTCCGACTCCGAGAAGGGGGGAGGGGGATTTCAATTTTCGTGAAATCCAGTTACAATAAGTGCCGGAGGCAAACAAACAATTTACGCACCAATTTCGTGACCACAGAAGTCTTCAATAAAAAATATTATAAATAAATAAATGCAAAACGCACAGCTTTAGTATGGGAACCCTTTGGTGACTTTAAATATTTTAAGCCATTTTTGCGATGAACTGAATTGGCTATCTCAATTGTGCAATAAAAGATCTTGGCGAGAAACGTCCGAGCTACTTCGGTTCCGAATTTCAAATTTTGCCAAAGGGATCCAATACTAAAGCTGTTCCATACACTAATAAATATAAATCCATGCACTAATAAATATGAATCCATAAAATAAATAAAATAAAATAAAAACTCTTTTCTGATATTTACAAAACAAAAATCTTAATAAAATCCAAATTATAATCATTTACAATTAAGGGGTGAACATAAAAAAAACCTCATAAGGTACATAATAAAACAAAAAATTTTGTTTTACTGCAGAAAAGAAAAGTACTGCTTAATTAAATAAAAATATTAAACTAATGCCAAATATCTCTATGAAAATATTTATCCACGTGCAAATTCCTCATAAAAAAAAAAAAAAAAAAAAATCACCAACTTTTGTAGGTATTTTTCTCTCTAATTTTTATTATTATTTACGTGAAATTAAAAATATTTCATTTTATTTCTGGAAAATAAAAAAATATATAAATACCTATAAATAAATATAAAACCTTCTACCGAATCTGTGAGGAAAACGGAAAAAGGGTAAAATAAACTAGAAATATCAGACCTATATTTATAAATCTGATACCAAATGAAAGGGGCGATTTTTTTTAATCCAGGGGTGCAAACAGTTTTTCGATGCGACGATTAGATTTTTTAAAAATAACTAAAGTATGAAATTTAAGTGGCAACGGAAAAACGTAAAAAGGGTAAAATAAATTAGAAGTATCAGACCTATCGTTACAAATTTAGTACCAAATGAAAGGGGTGATTTTTCTGAATCCTGGGGTGCAAACAGTTTTTCGATACGACAATTAGATTTTATAAAATTAACTAAAGTATGAAACTGAGATGGCAACACTTCATCAATCTTTTCATAATTTGTAGTGAAAATCACGCGAATACAAAAGTCTTTATCTTAAAAATTTATTTTTGCATTTTATTTTTCCATTCAAAGCGTTTTAGTGAAAAAAATATTTATGGCGCATGCGCAGGCGTTTTTTACACACAATTTAAACACTAATCATAATTTTAAAAATTTCTATAGATGTAATTTCAAGTTGGGTGAAGACCTAAGTTTCTGCCAAGCGCCGTCGAATTCCGTCCAGCAGTTCTCGAGTGATGCCCGGACAAACGTGCTTTAGTTTTTTATCCCCTAGGGGGGGAACGGGGGGGGGGAATTTCTGAAAAGTTGATAGATATAATTTTAAGTTGGGTGAAGACCTAAATTCCTGCCAAGCGTCGTTGAATTCCGTCCAGCCGTTCTCAAGTGATGCCCGGACAAAAAAAGCGACATTCGGACACGATGACACACACACACACAGGCAAAATTTTCTGAAGTCATTTTCGGCTTCCATGGGGTGTGAAACGTGAAGATAGCGCAAAATTTTTCGATTCCGACAAATTTACAGACAAAAGTCTGATTTTATTAATATAGATTTAGGTAATATTTTTACAAGCTAAAAATACATATTTTATTTATTTCTGTTACGCATTATTAATAATAACTTAATTAAATATTAAAAATAAAAATTTGATTAATAATAATTTGTAAAAATATTAACTAATATCTTTAGAAATTTAAAAAAAAAAAAAAAAAAAAAAAAAAAAAAAAAAAAAATGTCTTTATTTATTTTATATACATTTGCTTATTGTTTTTTTTTTTTTTTTTTTTTTTTTTTTTTTTTTTTTAGCATGTAAATAAAAAATAATTAATTATTTAAATATTACTTATAAAACTTATTATGGCAATTATTATTTAAAAGAAATTTATATTTCATACATTAGCAAATAATATACAACTTATTTTCTTTATTTTTATTAATTTATTTTAAGAAATCTGATACATTTTGTGAACTAGCAAAAAATCAAAAAATATATTTTTATATAGTTATTTTAAATGTATGTATTTTAAAATATATCAGAAAAATACATTTAGATCTAAAATATTAAATATATTGCTCAACAGAACTTAAAAACTAATAGCTAGCAAATAAATGATATAATTATCTCATATGTTAGGAAATATATACGTAAAACAACATGCAATAAGAGAATTCAAAGTATTTAAAGCATGATATAAAATAAATAATCATACATTTTTATCTTTTTAAAGTATTCCAAAATTAAAGCAATTTATCTCCCAACAAAGTAAAAATATAATAAATAAGTTCTTTTTCGATTATGACGTAAAATAATCAAAATTTCTTCTCAGCGTAATGATAAGCAATGGAGCAACTGGCACTAAAATGGAGAATTTCGTCAAAAAGCCGGCGCGCCAATGTCCAGTCTCTCTCTATCGAGGGTCCCTAGTCAATTTCTTTTAGAAAGCTGCAACCTGCCTTTAAATACTTTTCAAGTTTTTGCGTTGAACCGGTAGTTGAAGTTAATGGTGAATACGGCCGATATTCACATATCAACCGCTTTAAACAGGATTTTCGTATTCAAAGGACTTCAAAAAATGTAATTATAGCAAGAGGCTGGAACTTTGAAATTCAGAATTAAACTAATATTTTACTAATCATGTACAAATAAGAAAGTAATTATCATTCGTAAGAAGAAATATTCTAAAATTCGTAAATTTCATATACTATTTGGTAAATTTCAGAAAAGCACTTCCAATAGGGAAGAATGTAGTCACTACACTTAGGGCAGCCCTGCATTTTTTTCAATAATTAGACACACACAATATACATGTACACTATTAAAATTTTCTGTAAATTTAATGTAAATATTTATCCAGAGTCTCTGTAAATTTACAGTAATTCTTAGTTAAAAGTGAATAATCGAGACTCTCAATCTTTATTCTGTATTTTTACGTAATTTTATTATATAATCTTTTAATTAAAATTAAAAATGACTTTTTCTACTTTAGAAAAAGCATTCCAAGTCTGAAATATATTTTCACCAATAATTTATTAAATTAATATTAGTTATTAAAATGAATGTACAAAATAATTTTTTTAACATCTCCGTTTATTTTTCTCTGTAATTTTACGTAAGACTTAAGATAATAAATTACACAGAGTTTTCTGTTGAAATTTTTAACAGTGTACTTAAGTTTATCATAGTATGAAAAAACTCAACTTGAAATGATTTTCCAGTAATTTCTATGTATAGTCTCATGTCTTTTTTTTTGCTTGGTCTTGTGAATGAATGGTGAACGATGTTCCCACCATATCCTATAATTGTAGTACATATACTAAACTAATGTATTATTTTAATATAACCAAGTTAAATATCTCATATTACAACTGTAAGAAGTCTTTATAAAGTCTAAAAATTTTCACAAAATCACTCTTAGTTTATACATTACACTGAGAAAAAAATATATACCGCATTTCTCTAGAATGAATAAGGGACCATATTCTGTATCCCTTACCTAGAAATATAGATTCCGAGCTATGCGTATAAGACACGCCAATAAACTGAATAGACGAAATGATCGAGAATTTCTAGTGTACACATTTCTAGATGGTGAAACAATATTCTGAATACTCTAAATATTCTGAATCATTTATATTGTGAAATTCTCGCTTGATTTTCTAGAATTTGGTAATAAACCAAGATTATAGTTGCAGAAACCCGCCTCTTGTAGTATCATTTATTTGCAGAGATTTTTAAATAAATTTACCCTCGAGAATATAGGCAAACGCTCTAGAATTCCAATAGGGGCTTTTAGAACTCGCTTTCCAAGGGAACATATAATTTATAAGGAACACATGGAACTATTTTTTCTAGAGTCACAATTTAGATTCTAGATGTCAGTTACAGAATTTTTTCTCAGTGTAAAACACTTCCACTAGTTATATATTTCTTTTTAGCTTTCAACTCTTTATTGTTGAGTTTTCATCAGAGTTATAGGCATAGTAAAATTTTTCGTTAAAATATGTAAGTTCAAAGAATGTATAATCATAAATAAGTCATTAATATAAAATCCGTTAGAGTCAATATGCTATAAAAAGATAAAATCCACATACTATGTTTTACTATTTTAAAAAACCATACCCACAATTTCATACTTCTGTGTAATGACAATTTCATTGAATTTTTTGCTAAACACTTGGACAAATTCATGAAAACTGCTTGTGCAAACCCAATATTCATCAAACAATTACAAACGTACAATTGGGAAACATATTTTAACTCTATTAACACGCCGTTCTTTTTACAAATTATAATTTAGGGTTTAAGCATTTCTTACGGTTTTTTTAAAAGTGTTAGATTATTGCTCCCCTATCAGGAAAATATGTCATGACGTAATATCCGAGGATTTCATCTATATTTTAATAACTCTAACCAAAGATTATACATTGAAAAGGATGGAAAATCATTACATATTTCTTTTTCTACCATTACCCACTATTACAGGTATTATATGCTTTTTTTTTTTTTTTTTTTTTTTTTTTTTTAATAAGAAAGTATGACCAGAAGACATAAAATTGACCTAATGAAGTAGAAACTTAAACATTTTCCGGTATGAGAAACTTAATACACGAGTAAAGACATATAAAACAAAGTTTACATGGCAACTTAGAAAATAACAGAAAAAATGATTGAGTTATCTATTGAAACACCAATTTCCGAGATTTAAAATTAACCTACCTAAGCAGGATGGCTGTTAATTTTACTGTAATAACCATGTAAATCATGTGAAAGGGTATCTAAAATTGATGTTTGTAACAGTTTTTAAGAAAATCGTTAGAGCCGTTTTTGAGATACAGCTTTCACCAAAACTTGACAAACTCAATTGTTGACCGGAAAACAACCATTACATATGAAAGGATATCTAAAAGAGAGTTATTATGCCGAGTCTGAAAAAAATCCGTGCTGCCGTCTTTAATGAAACGCACTTGCGAGACCTGAAATTGAGCTATTTATACAGGACACCTATCAATTTTCCTGAACAACCAACTATATCATTCGGAAGAACATCTAATAGAGTGTTTATACAGCAATGTTGAAGAAAATCATTAGAGCCGTTTTTGAGTTACTGACCTAAGTTCCCACTTCCGGTTTCGGATGTCCCTCTTCCGTTTTTCCAATTTTCACCAAAATTTGAAAAATGCATCTGTACACCAGACCTGAAGTTTCGTAGTTCTACCTTCATTAGTTTAGCCAAAAACTAGTTTTTTGGACTCAGCAAGCTTTAAAACGTGTAAATCAGGTGAAAACTCGATATTGAATTTGTGGACCGAATACAATACTTCCATTGCCTAAGGTAGTAGTGTAATGGAAGTAAAAAATATGTATTCTTCATCCAAAATAAGCTTGAATTTTTGCTTCATATATTGTTTGCTTAAAAGCAATTGATATTTTTGTTTTTAAAAATAACTCTATTGTTATTTTGCTACTTTTTGATAAGAATCTAGACTTTCATTTGGTTCGATGCCAGTATAGTGATAGTTTGTGGCGCCTGACATTTTACATAAAAAGTATTGATATCAGTAAACAGTTACGACTTCTAAAGATTTTTTTTTTTTTTTTTTTTTTGCTAAAGTACATTTCCATTTTCTTTTTCTATTGGCCTAATTTATATTTAAAACATATTTAGATAGAGTTCGGATTTATATTATTAGTTTCGGATCGTGTAATAATTTTTTTATGAACCATTTAGGAAACTTCTTACATCAGATATTTTTATATATAAATGCTGTTTGTAAATGACTAACATATATGTATCTTTATACAGTTATATAGAATGGTTCAAATTAAAGTATTTTTTTCAAACTGCGAAAAACAGTAATGCTCGATTACATGTTCCAAATTCGGAAATGTTATGATTATGAATACCAAACTTTAAATTACGCAGAACATAAAATAAAATAAAATAAAAAGTGAAGTACAAGTTCCAAAATTTATCAACAAAACAAAAACTAAGATTTATGACTTAAAAGTTTATAGATAGATCATCAGATATTATCTATGGTTTTACAAATAACTTGCATTACATATCAAATCTTGTATGCATTATTTCTGACTATTACTCTTGAACAAAATAATAGTTCTTTACAATCTCCTAAAGAATAGGTTAAGACATATATATTATTCGAAATGTTATGAATATGAAGTAAGAAGAGACATTTTTAACCTTTAATTGCTCTTTGAGGCTAACGCCAAAAGGAGAAGTCAGTTAAATTAAAACCTTCTGACAGTGATGGGCATTGAAGAAAAAGGACTTATTATTACTCTACACTGAGAAAAAATTCTGTAACTGGCATCTAGAATCAAAATTGTGGCTCTAAAAAAATAGTTCCATGTCATCCTTATAAATTCTAGTCTCCTTTGAAAGTGAGTTCTAGAGACCCCTATCAGAATTCTAGAGCGTTTGCCTATGTTCTCGAGGGCAAAGTTATTTAAAAATCTCTGCAAATAAATGCGAATACAAGAGTCGGATTTCAGCAACTATAATCTTGGTTTATGACCCAATTCTAGAAAATCAAGCGAGAATTTCTAGCAATACAAAAGATTCAGAATATTCAGAATATTGTTTCACCATCTAGAAATGTGTAGACTAGAAATTCTCGATCATTTCGTCTATTCAGTTTATTGGCGTACCTCATGCGCATAGCTCAGAAGTATATATTCCTAGTTTAGGGATTTAGAAAATGACTACTTATTCCTTCTACATGAAAGCGGTATGGTATTTTTTTTTTCTCAGTGCACACAAAAATCAAGGGAAATTTTTTGTAAATCCGATGCATTAAACAGCTTATCAATCGAACAATTAGATTTTTTAAAATTAACTAAAGTATGAATTTTAGGTGGCAACAGCAGAAGATTGTATGGAAACCGTTAGGAGAAAAAAAATGAAAAATCTGCTTCACATTAAGTCATATGATTTTTAAGTGGGATTAAAAATTGCAGTTTTCAAATTCTTTTAAATTTTCACTCACGAACACAAAAATATAATATACAGCCTGTACCCCACAAGACCAACTTGCATTTCAAATTTCAACAATTATTTTGGTTAATAAACAAAAGTTATTATTATTTTTTTTTTCAAATTAAGTTTTATTCTATCTTCGAAAAGATTTATGTGATCATAGATATAATGATATATATAGATCTATCATCCCCATATTATCGTGCAAAGATTTTTGATGCCGAAAAAAAGTTTTGGAATCAGCCATTAAGTGGTATTGAAGGAAAAAAAGAAAAAAAGAAGAGTGAATTTGAAACTATATCTGGAGCTTTTCATTCACCTTTAGTAAATAAATTATTCATGAATTTTATTTGCTAAAACATTCGTGTGTATTCATATTTAACTAGCATATAACACATTCGTGTATAGTAACATTCGAAATAGTGTATAGTAACATTCGTGTATAGTAACATTCGTGTATATTCAATGTATCTAAAACATTCCCGTGTGTACTCACTCAGGGAAAGACTGCCATATTTTGGTAAAATCGCCGTCTTTTCCCGAGTGAAAAGGAATCACTGTTTTCTCCCCAATGATCAATCTATATATTATTACTATATCTATGTATGTGATACGATACATTAATAATTTGGGTTTTAAAAGTTTTTTAAATAGATTATTTAAACTCTATGAACCCTATTTTTATTTTGTCAGTTTCATTAACAGATCCTGCTGGGCGATTTTTTAAATTTTGGTGTTGAAGTACACCGAACGTTTTTCGACAAGAAGTTTAATATAACAACAGCCATTTTAATCTAAGTAGCGCATCAAATATATAAAAACATAAATGATTTATTTTTACACAATATTTACAGAACAAATGCAGTTTTAAAGATAGGAAATTTATTTCAACAAGCACTATTTTAAACCTAAAAACTATTAAAAATATAAGCAGAATATAAAGGATTCTTATGTATAAACAAAAAAGAATCTGATAAGATTATTAGCAAAATAGTCTTCCCCTTTTCATGCAAAAAAAAAAAAAAAAAAAAAATCCGTCGTTAATAAGGCGATAAAAATTCAAAAGCCGCCAATGGAGCGACATAATAAAGTTGTGTAACACGGTAATGCTTACCTATTTATTTATTTTTTTATATAATAATCACTATGCTAATTTATCATACAAACAAATGAGCCTCTGTGTGTTACTTGCACGCTGTCGAACAGAAATATTTGAAAAATTCAAATTAATATTTAAATAAATAAATAAAAATATGTTTAATGGGAAATATATATAACCATAAAAAGATTAGTTGTCTAAAATATGGCAGAAATAGCGCTCATAGCATATTGTTACAATGGATTAAGTCTAAAATGGTGACAAAAATTCAAAAGCCGCCAAAGAGAACTATATTAAGGCTGTACTATCAGGTTTACAACCCATGAATTATATATAAACACAAAAAATTAATTGTCTCATGCGACAGACGTAGCCGGTCACAGCATATTGTAATATTTGGCGTGAAATTGCTGTCATTTAATGGTTGATTGGATAAACAAAATAAACATATGAAATAACGTAAAAGCAAATATTATGTTGTCTAAACCCAGTTACATTTGAGTTCAGTCCGAGTTACATGTGAACAACACTATACGTATTGTTCACATGTAACTGGGGTTCAAATATAAAAGGGAAACTCCAATTTTTTCGATACTATCTATTTCGAAACTGTTATATAATAAGCACCTAAATGGAAGCTCATTGGTAAACTATTGTCGCAGGTAATAGGGACAAGCGCCCGAGTTGCAGTGGATGACCAAATCGCTGCCGAATGCAGCAGAGACCTGGAGCAAGCTTTTGAAGAATTTCAGTAATTTATTTTATTTTATTTTTATAAATCTATATAGAAAAGAGTTTCCTTTAAATTTAGTGGCCAGCGAAGCGGGCAAAGCCTACTAATATATATATATATTGTGATGTTACAGCATTCATGAAATATGTAAATTCTTTTGAATTTTGAAACCTTATAATAATAATAAAATGTAATTGCGAACATAGTTATGAATATTTTCAAAGCATTGTGTTGAATGAAAAAAGAAATATTTGTAAAATACAGATATCACTTTAATACTGAAGCGCAATATTAAATGCAAATAATAACTTTTCGAAGAAAGATAAATATCCCCAATTTCCTTTGGAAAATTTCCGATATTGACTATTACCCTACAAGTAAATGATGCATTCTGCTCTCAAGTCTGATAGATAAACGGTACTGAGTTCTAACCTAAGTTCCATTTGTCTAGACGTTCCTAACTTTTTATGATTATTTTTTTTTTCGATATTAACATGAATACTATCTAGGATAGCTTAGAAAGATTCTCCAAAAAGCTATTCTACATATGCATTGGTCTCACATGTAGACAACTAGTCTTAATCTACACGCCATCACCACTATTATCTGGAAAACTAGACGTCTTTAAAAATTAAAAATTTTTTGGATAGAGGCAAGAAGGATGGTTGAAGTCCATTTTCAGGTCGAAGATAATTTTGAGTTTATCATTTGCTGAAAAAATGGATGGAAATTCTTGAGTTTATTATACACAAGTTTATCTCTCATGTTAAAATCATAACAATCCGAAATCATGTTTTCAACTTTGTTTACCAACAAAAAAAATTAAATTGAATTAAAAACCGAATTGCAATAAAACGTGCAGTGGACCAGGGACTTCTTTATGGGAATCAATTTCACAGGTTATCTATATTAATAAAATCAGACTTTTGACCGTAAATTTCTCTGAATCGAAAAATTTTGCGATATCTTCATGTTTCACACACCATGAAAGCCGAAAATGACTTCAGAAAAATTTGCCTGTGTGTGTGTGTCATCGGGTCTGTATGTCGTTTTTTTTTTTTTTTTTTTTTTTTTTTTTGTTTTTTTTTTTATGTCCGGGCATCACTTGAGAACGGCTGGACGGAATTCAACGGCGCTTGGCAGAAACTTAGATCTTTACCTAACTTAAAATTATATCTATCAATTTTTCGGAAATTCCCTCACGTTCCCCCCTGTGGGGCAAAAGACAAAAACACGTTTGTCCGAGTATCACTTGAGAACGGCTGGACAGAATTCAATGGCGCTTTGCAGGAATTTAGGCTTTACCCAACTTAAAATTATATCGATTAACTTTCCAGAAATTCCCCCACGTTCCCCCCTGGGGAGCAAAAGACACAAACACGTTTGGCCGGGTATCACTTGAGAACAGTTGGACGGAATTCAACTGCGCTTCGCAGGAATTTAGGTCTTTACGCAACTTTGAATTATATCTATCAACTTTTCGGAAATTCCCCCACGTTCCCCCCTGGGGAGCAAAGGACAAAACCAGTTTATCCGGCTATTGCTTGACAACAGTTGGACGGGATTCAACGGCGCTTCAATTTAGGTCTTTACTCAACTTAAAATTATATGTATCTGCTTTTCAAAAATTCCCTCACGTTTCTTCCCTGGGGAGCAAAATACAAAAACACATTTGTCCGGGTATCACTTGAGAACGGCTGGACGGAATTTAACGGCGCTTCCCAAGAATTTATGTCTTTACCCAACTTAAAATTATATCTATCAACTTTTCGAAAATTACTCCCCTTTCTCCCCTGGAGAGGCAAAAAACAAAAACACGTTTGTAAGCATAACTCGGCTCCTAATTACTTCATAGTAAACAAATTGCACGTGGGGAGACTAGACACGAGTACAAATAATACATTAACTGCATTTAGGAATTTTCGATTTTTAAGCGAAGGGAGGTGGAAAATATTGAAAATTCCTGATTTCTGAGTAGACCTGTACCAAAAATGAAACAAATATGTTGAAAAAATGCTATGCGACTTTCTTAGGATATTTCCAAAAACACGTGTCTGTTTTTTGGGGGTTTGCGTTTTTTTTTTTTTTTTTTTTTTTTTTTGGGGGGGGGGGGTGGATTACGAGGGGGCAAACTCGAGACACACCTTTTAGCGCTAAATTTGTCATGAGAAATCTATTTGATCTGCGGCCATGAAATTTGGTGCGTAAATTGTTTATATGTATCCGACCCTTATTGTAACGGGATTTTTCGAAATCCCCCCCTTACCCTCTTGGTGTCGAGAGGACTATAAACACGCGTAAAACACGTTTTCTCGTTTGAATTCGCCTAAAATTATCTTATATTGGCAAACTTTGATGTGTGGATGTTGATTAGGTGTACGCATTATGTACGTTGTCGATATTTCGCAAAACTTCGAACTTAGGCACTCAGGAAGAGTGAGTAAGAATCGGGTAAGTTGATGCCGAAGGCAGTGGGAACACGGACTTCCCACTTTGCGAGCGAGAAAAATCTCTACCGAGCACAGCGGGAACTTTAATTCAGGTTAATTAATAATGATATGGGATTTTGACAACTCATTTAAATATTGTGTCCAGCGAAGCGGGCAAGGCTGCTAGTTACTTTAATAATTACTTTCTACAAACCAATTGCATTGCTTTTTACCGGTTACATGTTAACCGGTAATGAAATTTTAAGGTTCTTCTTCTTCTTCTTCTTATTATTATTATAAGAGAAACTAAAATTCTGCAAAGAATATTTATTTAAAAAACACCATTTTAATGCCGTGTTTCTGTCTTTACATTATTCAAATTTACGCGATTATATTGAATTGTCGTTATTCCGTTATTTCTGGATAAATGATTAGTTAATTGCTAATACAGTCGAACCTCGTTAACGTGAACACTGTTAATATGAATTACTTTTAACATGAACTGTTTCCACAGTCCTCGTCAAAAGGAAGATTAGCTTCTGAGTTACTGATAGCATGAACTACTGATAACACGAACACAATTTTTATCCCCCTTCCAATTCACGTTAATGAGGTTCGACTGAACAAGGAATATAGTAAATTCTACTATATATATACTACAAGTGTTTGATGGAAAGAGCGAGTTAATTATAATAAGAGAGAAAGATAAAAAATCCAGAAACCTAACCTGAATTATTCGGTTTAATGTGCCTGAAATTTTCGTTAATCATTTTTAGGGATCTGTTAAAGAATCACATAAATAAATCTGTACCCCTGAGATAAAGGACACTATGTGCATTTTGTGAATAGTGTTAGCATCATGTTCTTGGTGAGCATTTTTTACTTTAGCATTATGCCCAGTTACTATAAAAGAAAGTAGGACAGTAGAACGAAACCATGTCCATTTTTTTTAATCATGACACACATCATTATTTAATTTCATTATATCATTCCTAAAAAAAAAAAAAAAAAAAAAAAAAAAACCTTTTTGTGTCATGATGTCCTTTACCACCGTAGTACACAAATATGAAAAAGGATACTTCATTTTATTTTACTAGTTGCTAGTGTACTGATGATAGAGTTGAAACGGGTCTCAAAACGTCTATTTTATATGAATTACATGTTTTTAATTATTTTATAAATATGTATTTTAATTGGTCTCAATAGTTTTGATATATATATATATTGAAAAAAAAAAAAAAAAGATTTTTACTATCTATGAGGCTGCGTCTGTACTTGCAGATGCAGAAGTTTTAACTTACATATGAGAGAATCAAGTTCTGGGAAGGTATGAACCGAATCAACTGAAATGGCCAACCGTATCCTCTATAAGCCAAAGTACCTAGTTTATTGTTTTTGCCTAATTAAGTTTTTTCTCTGGTTAAAAGTAATTTGATTTTTCTATCAAAAATCTTTAATTTACTATTTTGAATTCAAAAATGCATTCTCAGAAACGACATCCCCCCCCCTTCCCCACTAATTTATCAATTTAAATTTTTTAAATCCTATTCAAATATTTAAAAATAGTCGTGATAGTAAATTATATCAGTTGAATTTACGTGTTTGTAAATACATATTTTTCTCATCAAAATTATTGAAATAATGCCAACGTATTTTGCAACGAATTGTATAAATTTTCTTTGGTAAATATAGTTTTAACTATATAGAATAGCTTGATTCTTCATCTTATTAACATTAATATACATTTTCTTCGTCGCCTTCTTCTTATATCACCCATTCATTTGCTTTATGCATGCATTACGACAACAAATGAATAAATAAATCTTTACCAATTTCATCTTTCATCACATTCTTTTTATTCCTAATTCATTCCCCAAATCGACCTGACGAGACAAGAAATAATAAAAGGTATTTAGATTTAAAATGCATATTTAAAAGGCTTATACCGATGGAAGATCAAAGAAATTACAGAGAATAATGTACTAAGTAAACGAAACATGAAAGTCTTTCTTTTTTTATTTTTACGCTTCGGTAAAATATTGAGTTCTTATCGATCTTAACTATTTATGGAATCAAACACTTTCTCCCCGCAAATTAAGAAAATTTCAAATTGATAGAACGACAAGAAGAATGCGTTAAAAGAAAGCAGTTTACGGCAGAAATAAATAAATTGGGGTGAACTTAAAATAATGCTTGCTTAACACGTGAATAGAAAATCGCTTAATGAATAGAAAATCGGACATTAAAATCTGTTTTTAATTCTTCGTGTCCTTTTCTCTTTTATTACATGTGTATGCATTGTTTCCGGCGTAATAAGGTTACAATTGATTTTTTTTTTTTTTTTTAAGCAGTTTATGAAAGTAAAAATAAATTGCGATAAAATTTAAACAATACTTTATTAACAGTTGAATACAAAATTACTTTATGAATAGAAAATTAAATATTAGTATTTCCTTTATTCTTCGCGTAGTTTTCACTTTTTTACACGTCTGTGTCTTATTTTATACGTAATATAAATACAAATATATATATTTAAAGCAGTTTATGGAAGACATAATAAAGATTAGAGAAAATTTTATTTTTTATTTTGTTATTATTATTATTATTTTACAGCTAAACTGAAATTAATTTTTCAATAGGAAACTGAGCATTAAAATTTGTTTTCTACACTGAAATATATATATATATATACCGCCTTCCTCTAGAATGAACAAGTGGCCTTTTTCTGAATCCCTTAGCTAGAAATATAGATTTCCGAGTTATGCGTATAAGACACGCTAACAAATTGAATAGACAAAATAATCGAGAATTTCTAGTCTACACATTTCTAGATGGTGAAACAATATTCTGAATATTTTGTACGGCGAGAAATTCTCACTTGATTATCTAGAATTGGGTTATAAACCAAGATTATAGTTGCTGAAACCCGCCACTTGTGTTCGCATTTATTTGGAGATATTAATTTGGTCCAATAAGTTTGACCCCGATAATATTGATAAACTTTCTAGAATTCTAATAGGGGTTTCTAGAACTCGCTTTCCAAGGGGACTAGAATTTACAAGGGTGACATGGAATTATTTTTTCCTAGAGCCATAATTTAGATTCTAGATGTCAGTTACAGAATTTTTTCTCAGTGTAATTCTTCGTGCCATTTCAACTGTATTGCATGTTTGTATATTGTTTTTATTCCAAAAAAGATTAAAAAGAAAGTCTTTTTTTAATTTAGATACAGTAATTTTATAAAAATGAACGAACATCTAAAATATTCAAAGTTGTTGAATTATTACCATGTTTATTAAATAAGTTTATTACATTTTAAAATTAATTCTATGGACGATTAAAGCAGATTGTTGTGGCAAATGTATTGCCTACTAACTATTCTGAATTTTACGATTTGCTGTAATATAAATTTGCTGTATTTTTACAGTTTTCTTCTTCTTCTTTTTTTACGAATGAAGGAGCACTTTTTTTTTTCTTTTTTAATATTTAAAAGTTACCAATAATAGTTTTAAAGCACTGAAACAATTGTACCGAATTGGAAGTGTTTACTCTGATTACCTTAGCTTTCAGACCTAGTGCTACAGTGACCGTTGTTTCGTATAATATGTGTTTTATAACTTCAAGCAATAACACATTACAATATATATATGTAAGTGTGTGTGTGTGTTATTGCTTTCTAAATTTAAGTTTTAAAATTTAAATATAACCAAATTGTAATTTCTATTAATTTTTAATATTTCATTATTAACTACCGCATTCCTTTCAATCTTTTTTCCTTTGTTTTTATTAATATATATATAGCAAATTACTTTTAATATGGTGGTTTTAATTAGTCCGACTTTGCATAGAAATTTTCTCAGCTTAAGTACTTTAATTAATAACCTTTGTTTAATCACTTTTCATTGTTTCTGCATGGTGTTTTTTATTAAGTGTCCGATATTCTAATAGGCATTTTTTTTTAAACTACCATTTCTTTAGATTAAACTAAGCAATACATTAAATTAAAAAATAAAGTGAGTCATTACATTTCTTTCACCTTAACAGAGGGCGCTATCATTCCTACATCTATAGTTCATATTTGAATCCAAAGAAAAAAACATCTATATTCGCACGTTACTTATGAATTGTGAATTTATGTATCTCATATTTTGTATGTTTTAAATTAAAATTATTGAAATATAATTTTAATTTTTATGGTTTTTTAGTTAATATAATTAGCAGTTATAATTTAATCTAAATTTTATTTTTATTTATTAGTACAGTAGTTAACTACGACACTTTATCTTACTGTGGATTTACATCCCGTGACAAAAAAAAGATAGGTACAAAGGTCTTTTTCTTTGATTTTTCATATAATAACATTATCTAAATTGTGCTTATCATTCATTATTATCATAAAATAACACTATTCCCGGACTAATTTTTGTTTTAAGACTAATTTAGAAAAGTTTTAAGACTAAAATTTTTCTAATTTAAGACCGCACTCCGCGACAAAAAGCATAGATATAGTAATAAGGCATAGATTGATCATTGAGAGGGAAAAAGTGATACCTTTTTTAATCTGGAAAAGACGGCCATTTTACTCTCTTATGGATGTATTTCCCCGAGTGAATATACACGGGAATACACATAGGTAATTTAGCAAATAAAATTTATGCACTAAAAGAGAATGAAAAACTCCAGATACCCCTTTTAATTTCTTTTCGTTTTTCTTTCGTTTTCCTTTCCTTTTACTTATTTATTTATTTATTTTTACTATACTCTAGTATACTCATGTCTGCACAAAACTGTCTTTCTTTCGGCATTAATTATTATTATACTTGTTTGAGATAAAAATCGTCTGCATTCATCATGAAAAATAATTTTAATAAATTATAATTTAATAAATTATTTGTATTGTGTAAATTTGTAGAGAATTATATATGGAAGAAAGTCTTGTAGTGGCCACAGCATACTAGTTATATATTAAAACTTTCGCGGCTGCTAGCTACATTTAAAAGATTTTTGAGAATTCCATATTACTTACTAATATAAAATCTTAAAAAAATATTAAAATTTTAAAAAAAGTATTCCATTAAATATGAAAACAGTAATTATCTCATAATAATAACAAAGCAACTGATTATAAAAATTATATTTTCCATAAATTACTTGAATATAACGTATTTATGGAGCCACCTACCCCATCTCTTTTCATATATTTATTAGAACACTTAAAAGCCGCGCAATATTTCGGTATTTTCAAAATTCATTACCATTCTATTCTTTTACTGTTTTCGAGTTTTAAATCTCTAATGGCTGATGCCAAAAAACTTTTTCGGTATCAAAAATCTTTGCTGGTTAACATGGGGATGATAGATCTATATAAATTACTATATCTATAACTAAAAGATAGGAACAAAGGTTTTTTTTTCTTTTTCATTATACAACATTATCTAAATTGTGCTCATCATTTATTATCATAACAAAATATTATCATATCAAAAGCATATTAAATATTTGAATCATATTCAAAATAATCATATTCAAAAAAAAAAAAAAAAAAAAAAACCTTTGTTCCTATCTTTTTGTCGCGGTGTGTGTAGTCTTAAATTAGAAAATTTTTAGTCTTAAAATTTTTCTAAATGAGTTTTAAAACAAAAATTAGTCCGGGAATATTTTAGGATAATAATAAATGATAAGCACAATTTAGATAATGTTATTTTATGAAAAATCAAAGAAAAAACCCTTTGTACCTATCTTTTTGTCGCGGGGTGTAACTCTATTCAGCCTCGTAGCTATTATGCTGTGTTTTACTCATTTTCGACGAATTTTACAATTGTAAAGTAAGTAATAATTTTAGTTTTATTATTTATTCTTAGAATTAATTTTATTTTTTAAGTAATATTGGTGATTGTGGGATTTAAAAGTATGTCTTTCTTTTTCTTTGAGTTTGACATTATTTATACGCCCTATGGGTGATATTCAGGGCCGACTATGCTTTTTGAAGACCCGGGGCACTGATGCTACCTGGAGGCCCCCTTCCCCTACTCGATAGAGCTCACCAAAAGGACGCATTCTAAAATAAATAAATAAAATAAAATAGTGCATTGTTTAAAATTTTCCTTTAATTATACTTTTTATTTCCTTATTTTTTTAGCAACCTATAACAAAATGATTAATTTTATATTCAAGACTAATGAAAAACTGAAGCACGTTGATCAGCCAATATAAACTAATTTAAGAGATTAGTGACAAAATTTAATAATTGTTTAAGCTCTCTAATTTAGTTTAAAAGACAATTTTAATTAGTTTTTGTTTTTAATAGACATATAAAGGAAAAGTTTGTACTATTACCTCTGAACCTTTGAAAATGAGGCCCCTTAAACTTGGAGGCCCTGGGCCAGTGCCCCATGTGCCCATGCCATAATCTGGCCCTGGTGATATTGGGATTACTGTAAAGCTTTAGCAAATTGCATGTAGTAAGACAGAAATATCACCTTATTTGCATTTACTTATCAATCTAAGCCCTTGAAAAAGTATTGATGTTGTATGTTTTAAATAAAGGATGCTCAATTTTTTCAGAAATTTTCATCTACTGAAATGTGTGAAAAAATAATATACATACACACATACACATACACACACACACACATACACATACACACACACACACACACACACACACATACACACACATATATATATATCAGACGAGCAAAACCTATGCTGTAATTGGGATTCGAACTCAGAATCTTCTGTTCCAGAAGTCAACTCCATATCAACTAGTGCATCAGGCTTTAATGGTTATTTCAGTCTTGGCGTTGCAATATCAAGCCGTTTATTAAATCCCGCGACACCCACTAAATCGGCTTTTAAAAATTTTATCCACAAATTTACAGCGAAATGCAATATAAAGTAAACGAGACTCCAGCTGTTTAAAAAAAAAAAAAACAAGTACTAACAATTTGCATCAACCTGTGCTCTGTTAAGAAAAATACTTTGGGTTAAAAATATTTTTTATATAATAAACGTTGTCTGAATATACAAACGTATTTGGAACTATATAGCACCATATACTTGCCTGCTTAACTGTGATACATAATTATTTAATTTTGCGAAATTTCTAACAAAAATAAGGGCGACTTTTCTCCTCAAGTAATATTCAGTGAAATTTGTCTTAAAATTAATAATCATTTTTTTTTTTTTTTTTTTTTTTTTTTTTGAAGTGTATTGTATTCTTTTGAAATCTATTATATTAACACAGTGATAGTTTTAAACATTGATATTTGGCTTATAAAAATTATATGATGGTTCAAATACAATCCGCTTAAATTGATGGAAATAAATGAATAAACATTCAACTTTGAACTGTTGTGTGTATTTATGTATTTGTGAGAACAACATTATAGGGGAGAGCAAATATTTACAGACACTGAAATGAGGTCTTAAGTTTGCATAAGAAATTAGATTTAACAATTAGAAATAAGAAACAATTGTTAAAAGTTTTAGAAAACGCATTTTTGTTCACTCGTTTTAAACTTGCATTTTTCCTCTCATTACTTTCCGAACACTATTGTGAGGAAAGTATTGTAATCATGTCAAAAATCCGAATTCGAGATTTTGATGTTTCTATACGTTTCGAGGTC
This sequence comes from Salticus scenicus, assembly GCA_963930645.1. Lineage (NCBI taxonomy): Eukaryota > Metazoa > Arthropoda > Arachnida > Araneae > Salticidae > Salticus > Salticus scenicus. Next base: position 17,928,905 of record OZ005649.1, read on the forward strand.
CCCTGAGTCCGTTTTCACTATTTTTACGATGATGTATGTATGTATGTGTGTGTGTATGTATGTGTGTATGTATGTATATGTGTGTGTAATGTATGTGTGTATGTATCTGTGTGTGTGTATGTCTGTGAGTGAACACGGTAGCGTCTAAACGATTTGTTCGAATAAGCTGAAAGTTGGTGCGTATATTGTAAGTCACCATAGTATGAACCCTATAGATTTTGGTGAATCTAGCTCTTATAGTTTTGTTACAGGGACACAAAGAAAAATTCTTTATCATTATGGTCTATGGGACCAAAATCTTAAAAGTGCGATAGCATCTAAACGCCTTATTCAATTGAGCAAAACATTTATACACATATTATAGGTCACAGTTACTCAATCTGTATAGAGTTTGGAGAATCTGGCACTTACAGTTTTTTTACAGGGGCACAAAGAAAAATTCATTATCATTATGGCCTATGGGGCCAAATTTTTAAAAGTGCGATAGCGTCTAAACGCTTATTTAGTCTGAACAAAAAAATTGTACACATGTTATAGGTCACAGTTGCACGAGCTGTATAGATTTCGGTGAATTTAGCACTTACGGTTTTTTTACAGGGACACAAAGAAAAATTCTTTATCATTATGGCCTGTTGGACCAAATTTTTACTTTCTTCTATATTCAATAGAAGAAAGTATTGGATTCGTAAAAATTTTCGACCTCGGGTTTTTGATGGATTTACACGTTTTGAGAGCTGTAGAACACGATTTGACCATTTTTAGAAAGTGTCTGTCTGTTTGTCTGTCAGTCTGTGTGTGTGTGTGTGACAAACTTTTGTGATAACTATATCTCAGGAACTACTTCACAGAATTTCATACAAATTGGTATGTAGTTGCACCTTGACATAAATTAGTGCCTATCAAGTTTTGGTACAAATTGTCGTACAGGTTGCGTTGCCATCCCGCTTTTTCTAAATTCTTAACATGGTGGTATAGCACAAAATTTTGTATAAATGTGCATAAAGAGAATTATTTTTTAATAATCATTATGAAATTTACAAGAATTATTTATAATAGAGATAGTCAACTGGGAAAAAATTTTTGTATGTGTAGGAGCCTCACCTTCTCCTCCCCCCCCCCCCCCCAGGGCTGGGGATTCCCCCCTCGAGAATTTTCATGAATAGTAATTTTCATGAAAGAGTTTTCATGAAAATTAATGAAAGAAGAATTTTCATGAAAGAGTAAATTTTCATGATGGGTATCTTTCAAAAGAGCTCGCCAGTACCTTTAAGACGAATGGTTAAACCATAGATCTGCGGTAATTTAAAATGAAATCGATTTTTTTCATTTTTAAGAAATATATATACATACACACATATATATATATATATATATATTTATAATATTGACAATAAAATTGACTTTTTTTGGATATTTAGTAATATAATACTTCTCTAATATGGAAATCATCTGAATTATCATGGAAGATAATTTTTTTAAATAAAAATTTTAATAAATTATTTTTACTGAGTGAATTTGTATAGGAAAATTTAGAAGAAAGTCATGTGGTGGCCACAACATACTAGTTAAAAGTGCGATAGCATCTAACCGTCTTATTCAATTGAGCTGAAAATTTATATGAATATTATAAATCACTGATGCTCTAACTATAAGCATTTTGGGGAATCTAGCATTTATAGGTTTTTTACAGGGACACAACGAAAATTCTTTATCATTATGATCTATGGGCTCAAAGTTCAGTAGCGTTAAATAAAACATCGTGTAATATATGGAGAAAAATACTCAAACACTTTATTATGGTTTTATCTCTTTTGTTTGTTTAACAACTCCTCTTTCTTCACTTTATCTACAAAACTGTTAATTATTCAATGTTAGGAAAGTCGAGTGGAGTCACTCCAGATTTATTTTGACAAGCGAGGAAGTAATATACAGATAATTTTCAAAAATTTGGTTACTTATAGATAATAAAGATACTTTTTAGTCGTTTTTTTTTTTTTTTTTTTTCTTGCTCAAGCCTATATTAACTAAATTTGTATTATCTTTTACAAATTTTATCTGTATCCATCTATTAAGTGAAGACACTTAACCATATACAGTAACCACCGCTTAATAAATTCAATGGTCAATAAAATCAGCCGCTTAATTTGATCGAATTGCGAGGACTGGAATCAAATCAATGTAAACTAATTTTAAAACTGCCGCTTTATAAAATCAGCATTGCCGGTTAATAGACTCAAAAGAATCTCTTCAGCAGCTAAAATGTGATTTATGCACGCTAAACAAATTTTTACTTACACTGTGATTTTTTATTTTTGAAATAAAATGGAAAATAAAATACAGCAATCCCTACGTTATCTCTCTTTATCGAAAATTTTACATTTATAGAATTAAACACGCCCCATCACTTGTCTCACAAGGAAACATTCAAAAGGTGTCGTCTTCAAAAAATATTGAAAAAAATATATGTGATTCCACTCTTCCTAAAACACCAGAAAGTGAAAAAATTATCGGCTGAAATGAATTACAGCGACCACAAAAATTATCAAAAGTAAGCATATTTGGAGATTTCACATTTTTAGGCAATTGGTTTTGAGTACTTGGCGGAGAAGCAAAACACTGTTCTGTTCGTACACGGCAATCTCGGTGCTAGCGAGCTGAACGTCCAACAGCGCTAAATCGCCAAATATATTTAATTTTGATAAATGTTTGTGGTCGCTGTAATTTATTTCACTCCATAATTTTTTCACTTCCTGACGTTTTATGAAGAGTAGAATCACATATATATATATATATTTTTTTTTTCGATATTTTTTGAAGACGACACCTTTTGAATGCTTCTTTGTTAGTAATAATTTCAAGGAATATATTCTTCAAAGCTCGGTAATAAGTTACAAATTTGATTTAATTCGCAAGTGATTTTCTTTTTTTCTTATAATCTTTAACTAAAAGACAATCTTTAGTTCTTATTCTGAAATAACTTAAAAACAAGAAGCTTAAACGGAAAGATACTTAATTTAAAAGAAAAGTGTGAACTTTTATCTGAGTATTGATGATTTTCCTCAAAGGAGAACGCATCGGAACTTGGGATGCGTTTAATTCTCTTATTTTCAAGGCCACAATCAAATAATTATCTGTTAAAAATAATTAATATCGTTTATTAATTCCATTATTCGGTACCTTTTGAAATTTCTTCCCAAATTCAGGTAAATAATACATTTTTCCTTACTACAGGGACGTTCGTCGGATAAAAAAAATCAGCCGCTAAATAAAATCACTTTTGCTCAGAACGAATGTGATTTTAATAAGCGGCGGGTACAGTATACACCCCGCGACATTTTTGTTCAATTAACAAAAATGAGTCAGGGAATAGTGTTATTTTATGATAATAATAAATGATAAGCTCAATTTAGATAATGTTGTTTTATGAAAAATCAAAGAAAAAACCCTTTGTACCTATCTTTTTGTCGCGGGGTGTATATATATGGTAATACTGACATTGACAGCTTTGAGGCTTATAGTCATAATGACTCTCGTCTAGAATTATCTATATTATATAATATAACAACAACAATGCATAATTTCTGATATATTTCACACATAAATACACCACAAACATCTACGTTTGATCGGGAATTCGAACCAGGACAGGGCTCCAGAGGGCACCCGACTATGTCACCACGCCGGTCCAGTATTGACATTGAAAATAGTAATCATTTTATTTTCTCTGCCATTTTATTTACATTTTACTATGAATATAATTTTACTAATGAATTTTATGCCCTGTTTACTTTTGAGTTTTCTTATAAGTTGACGATATTTTAGCTATAAAAATGTGAGTTTTCTTTAAAAAATATAGTTCTTCAAGTCTATCCTCTTTACCTTAACATGAAATCTATAAATAATAGTTATGTATAACCTGCACAACTTTTTTAAATATGTGTATTAAAACTAAAAATATTAAATTTCAGATTCGCATTTTTGATAAACGCATAAAATTTCCTTTTAAACTTATTGTTTTTGTACACAGCTACTCAAATATTTATAAGCAGCTATACAAAGGGATTATACTAACAAGGAAACATTCAAAAGGTGTCGTCTTCAAAAGATATAAAAAAAAATATATGTGATTCTGCTCTTCATAAAGAGGTAAGATAACGAGTACTGTTATGTAAACCTATGCTAAACAATTCAAATTAGGCTTCGGAAGAGTTTTATATGATAATTAGTTCTGTGTGAGGGGGCTAACTCGGTTATTAAAAAATAATTCTGTTTCTAAAAAATAATTTATTAAAATTATTATTTAAACAAATTATCTTTTATGATAATGCAGACGATTTCCATATTAGACAAGTAGTATAACACTAAATATCCAAAAAAAAGTTTAATTTATTCTCAATATCGCATTAAAAAAAATCGATAACTTTATTTTAAATTATCGCAGATCGATGGTTCAACCATTCGTTTTAAAGGTATTGGCGAGCTCTTTCGAAAGATTCCCATCATAAAAATTTACTCCTTTCGAGGGGGGACTTTCCACCCCCCATGGGGGAGGCGAGGCTCCTACAAACACAAAGAAAAAAATTTCCAGTTCACTATCTCTATTACAAAAAATATATATTCGTTTCATTTGGTTTAGTGCAGTCTATAGATGTTAAACTCTACTTACCTGCAATTTCCCCATTGACGTAATGTATTTGAATACTTTTGAGTGTCCCTGTACACGAACCATTTGTTCCATCTCAACGAAAAGCTTACTGTAGCATTCCTATATGACACTCATTTAGAATACCGAGTTTGGAATTTCTGCTACTATTTGTTCTTGGGATATACTGATAACAGACACACTCATACACAGACAGATACACAGACCATTCGCTAAAATCATGATTTTCGTATTCAGGGGACCTCAGAACATGTAAATATAACAAAAACTCACTTTCGAATATTTGACCCTAAAACAATACTTTTTTGACCCTATGGGTAAGAAAAAGTAAAAATGCAACCTTTTTGTTATTTTATCGTTACTTCTTACTGTTTTGATTTTTTAAAAAAGGAAACTTTGATCATTTTGCTGTTGTTTATTTCGAATTGATTTTGTGTATCTTCGACATTTAGATGGCTATAATAAGTAAATAAAATTGATTTATTGTATTATTTTTCAAATTTGTGAAACTAAGTAGCTTTTATATGAGTGTCTGCTTCTAATAGTAATCTCAAAATATGTCATCATTTACAGAAGTGGATAGCCCTGTACACTACTCACAATGATGTGTCGAACTGTCCCACAGTAGTGATTTTTAGTTGGAAAACAAGTAGTTTACACAGGGTTGTGATCTCTGAAATTCGGAATACGCAACAAATGTGAATTTATTTAACCCGGTAGCACTCGCTGGGGTGAGTGAGTCACCCCATCAGGGACAATTTATTGGAATATGTAGCCGGTTACGAAAAATCGCCAACATGACGCTTTTCTTATCGTGCCGAAAATTGCAACCCTCCACAGCCTACGTAAGAGAGTGAGAACTACGTGAAACAGAACGTTGAATACATGTGGATTAGACTAGAAGGGTAGTGTCGCTCTAGAACTGCATAGTGAGCTATTGGAGACAATATTGGTTTCAAGCCTAGGGTTGAAAACATGTATGGAAACAATTTATTATATATACACATACATGTTTTAATTATATATATACATAATTTAAACATTATACATAAAATTTAATACACGTAATATTATATGTAAATAATATAACATTTTAACCCATCCCTTAAAGTTAATCACAGACTATCGCTAATATCCCACTGCGCAGTTCTAGTTGGACGTTAAACTCACTCAACCTCATCCTTGATGGGAAAAGAAAAAAAAAAACTTCTCCTAAGAAAACTTTGTTAGCGTCGAAGGTCTCCCTACTTAAATAGGTCGTACCGTGAGTGAGCAAATTTTACGTAGCACAAGTGCTACTCTACGGGCAATTAGAAATGTCTCGGATACACCCTTAACCCTTTCCGGCGCAAGACAATTCGTAACATTTAAATTATACTGCCACTGGAATTCATGAACTAAATTAAACTAAAAGAAATTTTAAATTTTAAGGTTAAAAAAGCCGGCCTTTTCTGATATGTTATAAACGTAAATGTTTGCTAAAAAATTTCCGAGGTGAATTTTTGCAGCTGGATCTTAAATTTTGCGTCCTCGCAGCGAGGACAGCGCGCGTTAAGGGGTTAAGGGTGGTCAAGAGGCATACAGTTGGTAACAAAAGTTTCCGAACACTAACAAAAATTCCTATATAAAAAAAGTACACTTAATACAGTTTTGTTAAATAAATCATTGTCGAATCCTGTTTTTAGACTGACTAAGAACAGGATTCGACAAGGATTTATTTAAAAAAACTGTATTAAATGTACTTTTTTTGCTAGTGTTCGGAGACTTGTTACCGACTGTACTATCAAAATTTTCATCCTCCACGGAGGAGACAGATCATACCAGAGATACATTTTGAATGATCGTCATAAAAGAATTGCAAGTAAAATACTTTTCAGTCCAACTACAACGAAGCCGTTATTTCCATAAAACTTGTAATTCTATTAAAAGTCGCATTTCCATTTAGAACTTCCTTTATAATGTTCTAATTTCATTTAATACCTTCATTTAACCAACAGAACAATTCACACTAAGTAAACCTATACAGATTTCATATGACAGACGTTCATTTCAAAATACACCTTCAACACTATTCCATAAATACGAGTATGATGCATTTACTAAATCTGTTTGCGAAGAAAACGATGACGTAAACAGAACGGAAGGAACAACCAACACGAGAGCTTGCTATCGCTGGCGAGTTAGCACAGTAATGGCATGAGGCAGCTCCATGGACGTACACTATGGACCGCTCACGCTGTGTTATCAGAATGGCCCCATTTTTGGTCGCTTTTAGAAGATGGCGCTCGCATCGACTGCCTTTCCACTTCAGACTTGAAAGAGCGCTTTAACGCGAGAATTAAATGAAATAATGTTAAATATCTCGAACAAAAAAACATATATCCGTAAAATTTTTGCTTTAAAATATAGCTAATACAAATGTCTAAAAATGGATTTCTGGAATTTTTGAAATTCGGTCCCCAAGGGGGGGAGGGAGGGGGCAAAACGTGATTTGACATGCGTTAAACGTGATTTCACATAATCCTATATAACTCAAACAAAAAAACAGATATACGTGAAATTTTTGCTTTAAAATATAGCTAATACAAATGTCTAAAAATCGGTTTCAGGAATTTTTAAAATTCGGTCCCCAAGGGGGGCGGGAGGGGGGGGGGGGCAAAACGTGATTTCACATGCGTAAAACGTGATTTCGCATAATCCTATATATCTCAAACAAAAAAATAGATATACGTGAAATTTTTGCTCTAAAATATAGCTAATGCAACTATCTAAAAACCATCTTCTGGAATTTTAGAAATTCAGCCCCCAAGTGGGGCAGCAACGGAGGGGGGGCTATGGAGCAAAAACAAATAGAAATACAGTTAGGCCGTTCAAAATTGGTACAGATAGGTTTTAAAGGCCTGCAAGACAAATGGGGATATTTTCGATTGTGTAAAGTTATTAGGAGGGGCAAGAAGGGGGGAGGGGAGGGGGGGGACAAAAAATAAAAATAGTGTCAGATCGTTCAAAATTGGTACATAGAGGTTTTCGATACTTACAAATCGATTGCGGATATTTTTGAATTTGTAAAATTATTACGAGGGGCGGTATGGGGGGTGGGATGGTAAGGGGGGGCTATGGGGCAAAAACAAATAGAAAAATACAGTTAGGCCGTTCAAAATTGGTGCAGGTAGGTTTAAGAGGCCTGCAAGTCCAATGGGGATATTTTCGAAAGTGTAAAGTTATTAGGAGGGGGGAGAGGGGGGTGGGGAGAGGGGGGCAAAAAATATAAAAATAGAGTTAGATCGTTCAAAATTGGTTTATAGAGTTTTTCGATACTTACAAATCAATTGCGGATATTTTCGAATTTGTAAAATTATTAGGAGGGGCGGTAAGCGTGGTGGGGCCGTAAGGGGGGGCTATGGGCAAAAACAAATAGAAATACAGTTAGGCCGTTCAAAATTGGTACAGACAGGTTTTAAAGGCCTGCAAGACGAATGGGGATATTTTCGATTGTGTGAAGTTATTAGGAGGGGGGGGAGGGGAGGGGGGGGCAAAAAATAAAAATAGTGTCAGATCGTTCAAAATTGGTACATAGAGGTTTTCGATACTTACAAATCGATTGCGGATATTTTTGAATTTGTAAAATTATTAGGAAGGGCGGTAAGGGTGGTGGGGTGGTAAGGGGGGGGGGGGCTATGGGGCAAAAACAAATAGAAATACAGTTAGGCCGTTCAAAATTGGTACAGATAGGTTTAAGAGGCCTGCAAGTCGAATGGCGATATTTTCGAAAGTATAAAGTTATTAAGAGGGGCGAGAAGGGGGTGGGGAGAGGGGGGCAAAAAAATAAAAATAGAGTTAGATCGTTCAAAACTGGTTTAGAGAGGTTTTCGATACTTACAAATCAATTGCGGATATTTTCGAATTGGTAAAATTATTAGGAGGGGCGGTAAGGGGGGGGGGGCTATGGGCAGAAACAAATAGAAATACAGTTATGCCGTTCAAAATTGGTACAGACAGGTTTTAAAGGCCTGCAAGTCGAATGGGGATATTTTCGATTGTGTAAAGTTATTATGAGGGGCAAGAAGGTGGAGGGGAGGGGGGGGCAAAAAAAAATAAAAATAGAGTTAAATCGTTCAAAATTGGTGTATAGAGGTTTTCGATACTTACAAATCGATTGAGGATATTATCGAATTTGTAAAATTATTAGAAGGGACGGGTAGGGGATGGGCGGTAAGAGCGGGCTATGGGCCAAAACAAATAGAAATACAGTTAGGCCGTTCAAAATTGGTACAGATAGGTTTTAGAGGCCTGCAAGTCGAATGGGGATATTTTCGAAAGTGTAAAGTTATTAGGAGGGGGGAGAGGGGGGGCAAAAAATAAAAATAGAGTTAGATCGTTCAAAATTGGTTTATAGAGGTTTTCGATACTTACAAATCAATTGCGGATATTTTCGAATTTGTAAAATTATTAGGAGGGGCGAGAAGGGGGGTGGGGCGTATACACTATGGACCGCTCACGCTGTGTTATCAGAATGGCCCCATTTTGGTCGCTTTTAGAAGGTGGCGCTCGCATCGACTGCCTTTCCACTTCAGACTTGAAAGAGCGCTTTAATACGAGAATTAAATGTAATATTTAGCGGTTTTAAAAGCACTGATACATATATATATATTTTTTTCTTTTTCGCATCATCCCCCACAAACACTAAAATACCGCATGTTATTAAATAATCACACATTCTGTAAGATTATTTTGTATAAGGTTTTAAAAATATGAAAAATTGTAAAAACGTTTATCCTGATTGTGTATAGTTTTAATAAAGCTAATGGAAATAAATGACTTTTATAGATAAATTGTATATCATACTATCTGAATGAAATGTTTTTTTTTTTTTTTTTTTTTTTTTTACATTCTCACACACCGTATAAAATAAAATACTTTAAATTTTCATACTTTTTAACCATTAATAGCAAGCAACTAAATTCAAGAATTTTAAAAGCACTCATACATATATATATATATATATATTTTTTTTTTTTTCGCATCATCCCCCACAAACACTAGAATACCACATGTTATTAAATAATCACACATTCTGTAAGATTATTTTGTATAAGGTTTTAAAAATATGAAAAATTGTAAAAACGTTTATCCTGATTGTGTATAGTTTTAATAAAGCTAATAGAAGTAAATGACTTTTATTGATAAATTGTATATCATACTATCTGAATGAAATGTTTTTTTTTTTTTTTTTTTTTTTTTTTTTTTACATTCTCACACACCGTATAAAATAAAATACTTTAAATTTTCTTACTTTTTAACCAATAATAGCAAGCAACTAGATTCAAGAAACTAGAAAAATTCATCAATTTGATAGATAAATAAAGCAAATTTCCCTGTGAATAAATTTAAATAATAATAATATCAAAAAATAAACGAATCCAATATACATATATATATATATATATATATATGAAAAACCTATTCAGATATTTCACAGGAATAAAGAATATAGCTATGAAAAAATTTATTTATTTATTATTATTATTTTTTTTTTTTCAAAATCCAAGAATGAAAACATTCATTATATGTAAATATATCTATAAATATAACCCATTCGCTCCCCCCCCCCCCAACCCCGAAAAAAAAAAAAAAAAAAAAAAAAAAAAAATAGACGAAATAGTATAATGAAAACATAAACATATGATATTTAAAAAATAAATATGAAAATATGAATTTTCATAATTTAAAACAATGAATGTATTTTAAAAATCAGAATTTATTCCAGCATTTCCAATTAAACAAAAAAAAAATTGCAAAGTATGTAAAAAAGACAAAATTTAAAAATTTATTATGATTTTTTTACAAAGGCGGTCCTTTTCCCTCTTCCGAGACTCCAATGGTGGTCGAGCGGTTCTGCGCTCAAAGCTGAGTGACGGGAAGTGCCTGGGTTCGATGCCAGGTCGCGCTTGTTTACTTAGTCATTCAGAGTTTTCCGTGGTTTTCTCCGAAAATTGCGTGCATACGGACTAGAATCCCTTAGAAAGACCCCCACGGAGGGCACTCCCCTTCAGATGTAGGACCTACAGTAGTCAATCGACCTTATTCCCAAATCCAATAAATCCATAAACCGAAATACAGCACTTTTTCCTTTCATCAATATTTTTCATTTTAAAATTTGCACTTTAAAGAGATTTTTAATCTGTATTATTTACTACTCATTTAAAGCAAATAATTTATTCAAAAAATAAAATAACTTATATATATATATTTAAATATGCGCGATATAAAAATCAATGTAATGAAAAGCAGAGTCAATCATAATAATTTGAGCATTCCCTTTCAAAAAGCTAAAGGATTTTTTTTTATTAATTATTTTATTTATTTATTTTTGGAACCAAAGCCCATAATACTGTATGGGGAAATTTTTTTAATTCTGAATATTTTCTTCTAAAGGATTCGAAAACTGCTTTTAGGTCATTCATCTGACTTTACAGCTTAAAATCAATGTTGGTGTTGGAGATTAAAGATAGCTGACTGCATTAGGGTCCAAGGCCTGGGTGTGCCCACCGTGGCGGTCCTTCTAAAGGGCCTTTGTCCACAATTACGCAAGTTTCAGGAAAAAAAAAAAAAAAAAACGCGCAAAACTCCGAACAGTTAGACCGATAAGCGCAATTTGTGATCGAACAGGACACTTCACGTCCAACAGCATCAATAAGTCAATTTTTGAAGAACTAGAACAGATTTAATGGTCGAGAAATTTCTGAATGGGCAAATGGAATTATGAAAAATATACTGGATAATGTAATTCTATGAATATCCATCTTTGTAACAAACAGTATGATACCACTGTTTCTTGCATGTAAAATAATATCCTGTTCCTTAACAACATTATAGCTGCCTGGTACTCATAATTTCTAAAGTATTCTCTCAGCTTTTTAATACAAGTTCCTATAGTAAGATTTTTAATTAAAAAATATTATATTGAAGCTTAGAGAACATTTTTCTCTTTCTAGAATGCATTTTTTTTTCTACTTGTGCAACAAGATTTGGGAAAAAAAAAGAAGGGAAAAAAATAAAACCCTGTCATAACAACATAATTAAAAAATAATGGTTGGGTTTAAGGCCGACTGCCTGCGCTAAGTTCCTAGGCCAATAGGTGGAATGCCCTCCGTGGGAGTCTTTCTAAGTGGTTCTAGCCCGCATTTACGCGAGTTTCTGAGAAAACCACGGAAAACTCCTAACGTCTTAGTTGATGAGCACGACCTATGATCGAACCTGACATTTCTTGAAAGGTAATAAAAATTAATTAAAAAAAATTGATTCAATTTATAAAATCATGCTTATCTTAGGTAAGGTGACCAGACATCCTCTTTTCAATAGGACAGTCTTCTTTTTTATCGCTCTGCCCTCTTAAACGAAACAAACATTACAGGACTAAAAAGTCCTCTTTTTTATGTTTTTTGTCCGCTATCCTCTTTTTCAAATGAAAAGGATTTAGTCCTTAATTTCAAAATTTTTGTAAAACTGGGAAGCTCAATCGGCTGTTCGCTGTGTCGAGCGGTGAACACTAACTTTTTTCTGCGTTAGGTTCGCAAAAAGAACAACTTTCTAATAAATTTGGCAAAGTATATTATGGTTTGTCTATTCAGATTCTTCGAATCATAAAGAAATAAAAGTATTCTCTATATTTGTACGATTCTTTGATCTAGAACACGAAATCACTATTGAAATTGTCATAAAATCATTAAGGTGGTGGTACTCCGGCTGATACGCGGTCGGTTGATGTGTGTTCTCACTTTTGCATGAATAATATTCTTCATAAAAATAGGCCCACCAGTGATCGAGAGGTTCCGTTCTCGAAGCTGGTCTGCGCACAATGCTATTCTACGGAGGTAGTGGACAGTCAAAGAACACATACGACCCCTAGCGGCGAACGAATAATAGCGACCATTTCGGGTCCATTTTTGAGGGAAGACCGCCGTTGGAGAAAACGGTCCTTCTTCTCTAAGTCCGTGGGCAGCTCCAACTGAATTCCAACTTTTCGAGTGCTAGTGCGCGCCTTCCACCGGGTTAAGCTATCACATTTTCCTATTCAGTAGTAACGCATAGATCGTTCTGTAATATCACACTTTGATTCGCCCATTTAACTGTTTATCGTTTGATTTACTAGAATATACTTAGAATACTTTGAAATTCATTTATACCATCTACATTTTAAAAAGTTTTTTATTGAATTACTCATATATCAACATTTGATTGAATGCAGAAACTAAAATTTTCCATAAATTGAGATATAAAAATTATTTCTTAAAGAATAATGCTATACCTGTCTGGAAAGACACATTGGCAGAGGAAAGCTTATTTGATACCTACTTACCTTCTTACCTGAGGACTAAATGCCGATCTGTTGTTTATTTAGTATGAGAGAGTCGTTACATTTTGGTACATTCAAAATATCTGGTTATGATAAGGATATTTCAACAATTAAAATTAAATTATAACAGATGGGGTTTTGGCCAGTCAGGACAAAAGTTGTGGTGAAAAAAATTAAACATATTTTTTTAGAAATGATTGAATGTAATAAGAAATTAATAATAGATTCATATATTATCTAATACTGCCAGAGAACATTTTCAATATATATCCATAAATTTTCAGATAAAATGAATATCTTATTTAAAAAATATTGTTATAGCTGCTATTTTTAATTAATTTTCAGGCCAACAACATCTTAAAAAGTTGCTTAAAACGACACCAATTCACTAAAACAGAATTCTACCAAATAACCACAACAGATATACAGTCGGCTGCAAAATTATTCGAGCACTAGCCAATAATTCCTATATTTAAAAAGTACACTTAAGACTGTTTTGCTAAGTAAATCCTTGTCGAAACATGTTCTTAGACTAATTAAGAACATGACTCGACAAGGATTTATTTAACAAAGCTGTATTAAGTGTACTTTTTTTTTGGCAAGGATTATTGCTAGTGCTCGAATAATTTTGCAGCCGACTGTATATGTCTAGTATGGGAAACGAAAAGTTGTAAAAAAAGAAAGTCTGCTTACATTAAATAAATATCAAGAATGAATTGAAACTGAAGAAAGACACCATTATATCCAGACAGTCAAATTAAAGAATTAAGTAAAATTATCAGTGCAAAGATTGTAAAAACACCGATAGCAGCTAAAATATTTCAAATAATTTAAAACAAAATCTTTAGAATGTAAAATAACTTAAAACTGATCTTATAGAAATAAAATGCTACCCCCAGCTTTGTGTTCAGAGCAAAATATTGAATTATGGTCCATATTTTTCTTTTCAGATGACTTTTCTTTTATAATATAGAAAGAGTATCTTTTTAGAGTTTATTTTCAAAATGGAAGCATTTTACGGAAGATATATTAAAGAAATATTGAACATACTACCGATATCGTTTATTTTGCAGTACATTTCTATTATTTCAAGTCTTTTCTTCATTTCTTTTTATTTCTGAACGTATACTATGTAAGAAGGCTGTTGTAATTATACAAACATCTATTCATTTATTGCTGTTTTTGCCTTATATATGTATCCACGAATATATTAAGTGTGTGAATGAACACGCTTTATTAAATTTATCTTAAATTTGGAAGGTATTTTATGTATCGCTATCTAACGAGCCATATAGATTTTTAATAACACTAGTCGACAAAAAAAAAAATTTTGGAGGGTAACAAAAATGAAATTAGCTATTTTCAACTAATTTTGTAATGCAGAATTCAAAAATAATAGCGAAAAATCTGTAACGCGTACAGATTTTTTGTTACGATTATTTAATCTGTACTGGAAGCAATAATCCATGTATAAAAATAGTACACTTAATACTGCTTTGTTAAATAAATCCTTGCCGAGTCATGTTCTTAGTTAGTCTAAGAAAATGATTCGATAAGGATTTATTTAACAAAATAGTATTAAATGTACTTTTTTAATATCGGAATTATTTGCTAGTGCTCGGATACTTTTGCTGTCGACTGTATTGTAAAAAAAAAAAAAAAATGAAATTTGCCATTTTCTGATACTTTAACAAAAAAAAAATGGAACAAACATGGCTGCCGGGACTCTGATTTGCCAGCAGGAAGGGTTACAACCTGTGATACTGTAAAATAGATCAAAATTCGTGAAAATTGCCATTATCTGATACTCTAACAGAAAAATGTGACGTGGTGGGACTCTTTTGCTTGCAGATATTTAAATAAAAATTGGAATTAATAATAAAAATAACAATTTGACCGTTGTTACCGAACCACTGTAGACCAGTGTAATTTAAGACATCCAGTTATTTTAAAGGGACGTAAAGAAAAGTATTATTATGATCTAAACTCATTGAGTCAGTAACATTTAAAAAATGAGTAAAAATATTGATAGTTGCTAAAATACTTTTAATGATTTAAAAGAAAATCTTAAAAATATGGACAACTTGAAAAATATCCCATAGAAATAAAATATTACTCTGACTTTATTTTCTGAACAAAATATCGAATTATGGTCCATATATTTTATTTTCAGATAACCTTTTTTATATATTGTAGAGAGAGTATCTTTTAAGAGACTATTTTCAAAATAGCATTTTACAGAAGATATATTAAAGAAATATTGAACATACTATCGATATCGTTGATTTTGCAGTGTATTTCTATAATTTCAAGTCTTTTTTAATTTATTTTTATTTCTGAACGTATACTATGTAAGAAGACTATTCTAATTATACAAACACACACACATACACATATTCATTTACTGCTATTTTTGCCTTATATATGTATGTATCCACGAATATATGTAAGTGTGTGTATGAACACGCTAATATATAAACGCTTTATTAAATTTATCTTAAATTTGGAAGGTATTTTGTGTATCGCTATCTAACGAGCCATACAGATTCTTAATAATTTAAGACATCCAGTTATTTTAAAAGGGCGAAAATAAAAATATTATTATGATCTAAACTCATTGAGACAGTAAAATTTAAAAAATGAGTAAAAAAAAATTATAGCTGCTAAAATATTTATAAAGAAAATCTTAAAAATATAGATAACTTGAAAAATATCTCATAGAAATAAAATATTACCCTGACTTTATTTTCAGAACAAAATACCGAATTATGGTTCGTATTTTTCTTTTCAGATCGCTTCTCTTTTATAATATAGAAATAATACCTTTTTAGATTTTATTTTCAAAATGAAAGCATTTTACTGGAGATATATTGAAAGAAATGTTGAATATACTATGAATATTAATATAGTTTACCTTGTAATATATTTTAATAGTTTCTGTCTTTTATTTTATTTTATTAATTATTTTATTATTTATTTATTTAATTAATTAATGTTTTGGACATATAATATGTATGAAGTTTATTATATTCTTTATTTAAAAAAAAATCATATTATAAGACTTTGGTGTACCTAAACGTTTTTATGTACTCTGATTTCATATTTAGCTATTTTTAACTTATGTATGTGTATATGCATAAGAGTATGTATGTGAATGTACACGATAACATTAACAGCTTTATTTCATTATTCACATTTTTTAACTGGATGGATAAAGACCAATTTACATTGAGACAGTAAAATTAGAGAAATTGGATAAAAATAACATGAAACAGATCATAAAAGTAATGATATCTTCTAAAATATTTATTATTTAAAAGAAAACTTTAGTAATGTAGATAACTTTAAAATGATCCCTTAGAAATAAACTATTGCTTTATTTGCAGAACAAAATATTGAATTATCTTCTATATTTTTCTCTTGAGAGTATTTCTTTTTATTATGTCGATATTGAATCTTTTCAGATTTTATTTCCAAAATGGAAGAATTTCACTACAGAAATATTGAATATACTATCGATGTCGCATTTATTTTCAGTATATTTCATTAGTTTATCCGTTTTACTGCAATTTTTATCCTTGCAAAGAGTAATGATTTTACTGAAAATTAAATCATTTCGTATAACATTGTTAGTAAACAGTTTGTGTTTACTTTCAACTTATTTTATAAACCGAAAAGATTTTTAATAATCAAAGCCTTACTATATTATTCTAATGACTTTTCATGTAAGCAAAATTCTTGTGTTGTGGCACTTTCATTCTTTTCTCCATTTCTACAATAATATATTATTAAAGTTTAAGATGCAATTTATTTAAAAACTTCTAAAATACTTTAAGTTGTTGAAAATTCCTTTAGAAATAGTTTTTCATGCACATTGCATATATCTTTCATACATATTATTATATAAAGAGGCTATCACCTACCTCAAATTCTTATTTGAAAACTACAGCTACTTTCATAAAACATTTAAGGTTACTGTAAAAAAAAAAAAAAAAAAAAAAAAAAAAAAAAAAAATTATTTAGATAATTTATGCCCAAACTACTCTTTGGAACTTTTAAAATTCATTTGTAGTAGATCGGTACATTGACTATAAATTGTATATACCTCACATGGTTTAGTTAAACTGAAAACGCCAAGAACATAGCGTGAAATGCATTTTAAGCAATTTTCAATTTTTGCCCTACTAATACATTCGATATTATGTGGCCTCGTAAGTAAATAGTAAA
>OZ005649.1:17948650-18041150 GCA_963930645.1 Salticus scenicus
CCTTTTAAATTTTAATTTTACTATGTTCTTGAAAATTCTTGATTTCCATTAAAAAAAAACTTTCTATAGAATAATACCCGGGTTTTCCTGAATTTTTAACAATATAAGACAACAAAAACTATGTCTGATGAGTAAATATTTTGAACAAAAGAAAATCGTGTTCCAGAAAAGATTCTCTATTTATCCGCTTCGGTTAAAAGAAACTACAGTAAAGCACCGTTTATACGTCTCTCGTTTATATACGACTTTTACATTTATACGTCCTTTTAGTTAAGTTCCGATTCATTCCTATCCATTTTAATGCAAAAATTTTTCGTTTATACGCCGCTTATATCGGTTATACGTCTTTTCCACTTTACTAAAATTCGCAAAATTTCTCGATCTGTCATTATTTTCCATTCTAAATAAAACGGATTTTTCCATAAAGCATCTTAAATGGAGGAGCACAAGAAAGATCAAAGAATACTGATCAGAGAATCAATTGAATTCACAATAGAATTTTTAATACTCATAGGCAAGCAGCAAATCTGACGAACATTAAAGATTTTTAATGTTATTAAATAACTATCTGTATGGACATAAGTCGTATGCTTATTATTAAAGGTAAGTAATATATATAATTTATATTCAAAATACGTTGATATAGTTCTTAAGAAATGTTATATAATACTCAATATATGATATATGTAATTAATACCCAGTCATGCATTAATAGCATAATATTTCTCAGTTTTTGGAATAAATCTTTTTTTTTTTTTTTTTTTTTTTTTTTTTTTAATATATATGCATCAATTATTGTCCTAAAAAGGTATGATATACATTTTCTAACTTAAGAAACTTTATTAATTAGTATTTTCATATAAGTCTTGCTTAAGTGTCATTAAATTTGTAGGAATCAAAGTGTTATTATCAAAATTTTGATTATACGTCTTTTCATCTATACGTCCTTTTACGTCAGTCCCTTGAAAGACGTATAAACGGTGCTTTACTGTATATTTTAAAAGACTTAATACTGTAACTTACTTGCATTGACTTAATTTAACCTATTTATAATTTAATATTCTGAAAGTGACTCGTTAAGGTATCATTTAGAATTATCTATTTTTACAATAATAGAGTCTTTCTTGACAGAAGTTAATAAAGTACTTGTAAATAATCAGCAATATCATAAGATTATTATACTTTAAATTCACTGGAATACTTTAGCCTAAGAAGTATTAAAGTTTCTTTGAATTAATAGTAGCTTGACACGCGTTTGGTGAATAAATATCTTATTAAATATATATATATATATATATAAATCTTTATTCATGTTTTACCTAGTTCTTCATGTGATACTTGCTTTAATCTACTGAAATTTTTGAAAAGGTTTTCATTGTATATATATATAATGATATAAAGAGTAAGTCAAAATGAATATAGCGATTACAAACGGCTATAACTATTTAATGAAAAATAATTTATCGATAAGATTAACACAGAATGTAGACGGAACTTACTTCAAAATTTTGTATACATACGTCATAGATGTTCTATGTGACTTCCCTTGGCCACACGGATAACATCTAGGCTGTAGTCCATTTCCCGCTATACATTTTGAAGCATTTGTTCAGTCACCGATTCAAGCACATTACAAATGCGTACTTTGAGTTCTTCCATTGTTTTGGGCGTGGGAAGCACATACACCCTGTCTTCCACATAAACCCATAGAAAAAAATCGCAGGGTCTCAAAGTATGCATTTGTAATGCGCTTGCGTCGGTGACTGCAGACATGCTTCAGAATGTATGGCGTGAAATGGACAACCGTCTAGATATTGTCCGTGTGACCTAGGGAAGTCGCAAAGAACATCTATGACGTATGTATACAAAATTTTGGAGTTCCGTCTACATTCTGTGTTAATCTTATCGACAAATTCTTTTTCATTAAATAGTTATAGCCGTTTGTAATCGCTATATTCATTTTGATTTACCCTGTATAAAATGATAATATATACACATATAATGATATACATAATGATATACAATATATTGCACACATTAATGGGGAAAGGGATGGAAAAATTTATCAAAATCTATGCAATTGAAAATATCTAAATAGTTGTATAATTATTATATAATGTACTGAGCTATGTACAGTCAGTAACAAAAGTCTCCGAACACTAGCAAAAATTCCTGTATAAGAAACGTACGCTTAATACAGTTTTGTTAAATAAATCCTTGTCGAATCCTGTTTTTAGACTGACTAAGAACAGGATTTGACAAGGATTCCTTTAACAAAACAGTATTAAGTGTACTTGTTTATATAGGAATTTTTGCTAGTGTTCGGAGACTTTTGTTACCGACTGTAATACTTTTAAAATAAAATCGTTTTACAAATCCGCAAACATTATTAAAAAAAAAAAAAAAAAAAAAAAATTAAATTTTAAACTTTATTTTTCTTTGGTGCCAAATTTCAGGAATAGTTACTTACTTACAACTTACTTACTTACTTACAACTTACTTACTTACTTACTTACTTACTCCTCGCTATTTTTTTTTTTTTTTCATACAGATGTCCTTTTAAAAATTTGTGTTAATGTGAATCAGTGTATTTGTACACAAAACTGTGCATTCATGTTGAAATCAAGACATTATTACAATTAGTACGAATTTTTAAATGCATTTGTCTGACAAAAATACAGGAAGATTTCAAGTTTTAAATGTTTTTTTTTTAGTAACTAATGCTACAATTAAGATATAAAACATTCAATGCTACAGATTGGTTCAGATACATACAAAAGGCACACAGTAAAAATCTGGAACTTTAAAATAACTTAGAATTAGTGTAGAGCAATTTAGAATCGGACATGATTTTGTAATATTTTTCCCATAAAGATGCCTTTCCATCTGAAAAATTTCTTGTTGTCATTTAAAACGCTCTATACCTACACAAGGTGGTTATAATTAAACCTCCCCTATATACAGCATCCTATAACGCAAGCGGGTGTACGGAATGCAACGAAATTTGGTATATAGACTATACACGAGATGCGCTCACGGAATTTCGAGGGGATAAAAATAAATAAATAAATAAATAAATTAGTTCCAAAATGTCCACTAGAGGACTCCTTTTCCGGAAAAACATTAAATTTAACACAATAAACAACCAAAACAGAATACAGAAACAATACTAACAATCTATAACAAAAATTATGTGTAATAAAATGTAAAACCGGGAAAAGCTGTCAGTTCTAGGAAAAAAATGTCGAGATTTGCATGCTTGCGAAGAAGAGGAAGCTTTATGTAAAACAGGTTTTTTTTTCTCAAACAGCGTACTGTTTTTTTTTTTTTTCCTTACCTTTATTTAATGTGGTTCGATGACAAGGTGATCAGAAACTAGTCAATAAATGTTAATATTGTTTCCGTATTCCGTTTTGGTCGTTTATTGTGTTAAATTTAATGTTTTTTTCTGGAAAAGGCATTTTAGAACTTTTTTTTTTTTTTTTCGAAATTCCATGAGCGCATCTCGTGTATAGTCTACATATCAAATTTCATTGCATTCCATTCACCCGTTTACGCTGTAGTATGCTGTTTATAGGGGAAGTTTAATTGTAACCACCCTGTATAAAATAGATTCAGTGTCAGTACTTCGTTTGAGAAGCAATAGAGCGTAAAACAAAAATAATTAATTTCAGCGTATTTATCCCCTTAATAACAATATGAGTAAATCTAAGCTTTACTCAATATTTACTTATTATTGATCTTAAATTTTAATAAATTAAATGGCAACATTCATTATTATTATTTTTTTTTTTTTTTTAAGAATTGAAATTGTCGTCTTTTCTTCCCTGACTTCTTAACAAAACTAGTATGTTCTGGCCACCACAAGACTTTTTTCTATATTTTCCTTTACAAATTCCTTCTGTAACACTATTAAAAAAAAAAAAAAAAAAAAAAAAAAAAAACAATAACTTTGTTTTGAATTATCATATATTTATAGTTCAACCATTCGTTTTAAAGGTATTGGCTAGACCTTTTAAAAGATATCCATCTTGAAAATTTAATGGGGGGAAGCGATGCCCCCACATGCACAATTTTTTCCCCTAGTTAACTACTACTATTATCAATAATTCATATTAATTTCACAATCAAAAGTTTAAAATAACTCTCATTATGCACATTTATACGAAATTTTGTCCTATACTGCCATGTTAAAAATTGGGAAAAAATGCGATCACAGCGCCACCTTTTAAGCGATTGATCCCCAAATCTAATCAGCACCAGCTTATGTCAGGATGCAACTAAATACCAAGTTTGGTTAAATTTCATTCATTGGTTCGTGAGGTACAGTGAACACAAAATTCGTGATACACACACACACACATAGACAAACAGACAGACATTTTCTAAAAACTATCAATTCATGTTATGTCCATTCCAAAACGTGTAAATTCATCAAAATATAGAGGTCGAAAATTTTCACAAATCCAATACTTTCTCAAAATTACATTTAGAAGAAAGTAAAAATTAAATTAGTATTTCAAGAATATGACAAGAAAATTTTATTAAAGAAGTCGATGAACGTATAATTGCTCAATATTTTCCTCTATTAAAAAAAGAACAATTTTATAAGATGCTTGATGGAAAAATAATTTAGTAAATTTTAAAGTCTGTCTAATCATTAAACAAAAACTTAATAGAATTACTCATTTTTTTATTGAATAGATTGAAAATTTTAATAATCTTGATCTGGAAAAAAGAAGTTTACTGTCTTAAAATATGCTTAAGATATTTTACTTATTTTTAATGATTTGTTTCAGGAATAAGCTAAAATAACGAGTTTAAAAAATAGATTTAACCTTTTTTGTTTTTATTTTTTATTTTTATTTTCATTTCTTTTACCAATAGATGGCACACTGAGAAAAAAATATATACCACTTTCATCTAGAACAAATAAGTAATCATTTTCTGAAGCCCTAAACTAGAAATATAGATTTCCGAGCTATGCGTATTAGGAAAACAAATAAACTGAATCGACGAAATGATCGAGAAATTCTAGTATATAGATTTCTAGAGGGTGACACAATATTATGAATATTACAGATATTAGGAATCCTTTATGTTGCGAGAAATTCTCACTTGATTTCTAGAATTGGGTCATAAACCAAGATTATAGTTATTAAAACTCACCTCTTGTGTTCGCATTTATTTGCAGAGATTTTTAAATAAATTTTACCCCGATAATATAAGCAAAAATTCTAGAATTCTAATAGGGGTTTCTAGAAATCGCTTTTGATGGGGATTAGAATTTTTAAGGATGACATGGAGCTCTTTTTCCTACAGCTAGAATTTAGACTCTAGATGTCAGTCACGTAATATTGCCTCAGTGCAGAAAAAGTATTGTTTTCGGCCATATTTTAGAAATTCAGTTGTTGATATATTTACGCATATTGAAGTTTCCTGGATCCGAAAAGCATGTTTTTAATGATTGATTGTTTGTCTGTCTGTTTATCTATGTGTTTGTTTGTCATCAGCGTATCTCAAGAACAAGTAGAAGCAGGAAGTCCAAGCTCAGTACACCGAGAAAAAATTCTGTCACTGACATCTAGAATCTAGTTTGGGGCTATAGTAAATACAGTTCCATGTCATCCTTATAAATTCAAGTCCCCTTTAAAAGCAAGTTCTATAAACCCTACTAGAATTCTAGAGCGTTAGCTAATATTATCGATGTCAAACTTATTTAAAAATTCTCTGCAAATAAATGTGTATACAAGATGCGGGTTTTGGGAACTATAATTTCGGTTTATAACCTAATTCTAGAAAATCAAGCGAGAATTTCTCTCAGTACAAAGTATTCAGAATATTTAGAATATGCAGAATATCGTTTCACCATCTAGAAATGTATACACTAGAATTTCTATATAATTTCGTCTATTCAGCTTATTTTCGAGCCTTATACGCATCGCTCCGAAATCTATATTTATAATTTAGGGATTTGGAAATTGATCACTTAATCGTTCTAGAGGAAAGCTGTACATTTTTTTTCTCAGTGTATTTTAAACTGTATCCTATAGGAAAGCTATGTTAAACTTTTCATTTAGATCACTCAAATGAGTCGTCTACAGGGACATCCAAAAGAATAAAATTTCATTACATCTATAGGCTAAACTTCTGGTATGTGCAGTTAAGCGACTACAGGCTGCACTAAACAGAATGAAATGAGCGTATATATATATATAAACTGGTTTTATGTAGAATGTTGCATGCAAATCATTCATCATTTGTCTACAGTGCTACCCAAAACTTTTAGATATATTGGAGTTATATTTGGAAATTACTGGAAGTTCATTTCAGGGGTTGTCATGTGTTTTTCATATAGGATTACGTTTAGTTGCACAATGTAGTGTTATATAACTTACAAGGGAGTGTCATCAACTGTTCAAAAGATATTTATTTATACATATTATACATCATCTTAAAGGTCTTAATGAGCTGACAAAGAAAATATCCATCTTATTGGCAAATGCGCCCCTGGCATGAGTTTTTCTCAATTAAAATTTTTAAATTACAGAATCTTTAACAATGTACTTTGTATAGTTTCTATCATTATAATCAATTTAATTGTCATATAAAACACTTCCGAGGCCTAATTGGAATTGTTTGACATAGGCGTGCATAACAGCACTCGTTATCTTACCTCTTAATCTCCAACCTGTATTTATAGCATTAAATTTCAGGCTAAGCGAAAGTCGTGTGAGTGACACACCAGATTATTTTAAACGTCTACAGACTTATGGGACACCCGGTATAAGCATATAGAAAATAGCAAAAAATATTTCACATAAATTTTAATAATGATGGCCTTCCATCAGTCTTCCAAGAAATCACTTCTAGGAAATGAAATTTGGTTGAAATCGGTTTAATGGTTTGATAGGAAATGTAAGCCACATCCATATACAAAGGTTTTTATTTATATTAAAATTTTATCAGATTTAGAGTTTTCTCTCATATATTGGGAAAATTTATATTACATAATCACTGTTACAATAATAAAATATTTATTTGAAATAAATTGTAACTGAAATTCATTGGGAATCGTACAAAAATATAAATCGACAAAAAATATCCAAAATTATAGAAAAGGGATGTTTAATTGCATGTTTTTTGTACAAAAACAGCATTTGAGATACAATATCCAAAATTAATAGAAAAAGGGTGTTTAACTGCATGATTATTGGGCATGATGAGAGATTTGTTTGATTAATTTGAAGTGAAAACTCCAGAATAAAACAAGTTTTCGTTCGATAATTATGGATTAACAGCAGGATATTTCTTTTTAAATAATTTTTGTTTAAATTGAAATAGAAATTATTTAAGTTTTTCTCAGCGAATTTTTTTTTTTAGATTATTTTGAATAATGCTTTTCAGTAAAAAAAAAAAAAAAAAAAAAAAAAAAAAAAAAAAAAGTAATATTAATATTATTGTTTTTTTTTTTTTTTTTTTTTTTTTTTTTTTTTTTTAATTATCATTCATCATTTATTTATATATTTAAACTAGCAGACCCGGCCACGCGTTGCTGTGACTAAGTTATACGTTGAATTATACGGCTGTAAACTATTTAGTACAGTCAAATTGTTATTTACGAACAAAGACGAAAACGTTGTAGCCGATGTAAAAACCCACAGGGTTGAGATTTGAAACTTAGGTCAAAATTTGGAAGCGATTGATAAAAATTTTCGTAGTGTGGATATTAAGCACAAATTAATTTTATTGTAGGGTCCTATAAATTTTAATGGAGAAGTGATATATATTATATCTAATGCTACTTTGGATAAAATTGCTAAAATAACTAATATATAAATTAAATTCTATTAAAATTCTATTAAAATAAAAGTATAAAAGAAACAGACGATTTTAAAATCAATTTTTATGGAGGAGTGAAATATAATATATGCTATAATAGATAATTTTACTATAAAATGACCTCATCATTTTAAATATTTTAAAGAGGGCAACATCTGTAGTTATAAAAAGGAAAACAATAAGGCTAAACCAGAAAAATAAGTAAATTTGATAAATATTTTAAAACTTTAAAAATTGGAAATCTTATGAAATATTGGACATTTAAAGTAAATACATGTATCATTTTAAATAGAAAAAGATTTTGGAAAAGTTTAGTGTATTTTAACGAAGTGATGAGACGTTTTTGAGTATGTTAAAATTTTAATAGTAAATTCAAGTTAATAAAGATGGGAAACATTGAGGATTAAGATAAGAATAATTATAATATTTAAAAAAAAAAACTTTTTATATACCATGCTTTTAAATTTTAATATACTAATAATATACTAATTAAAAGGAAAATGATAAATATTCTATCATAGTTTGAAGTCAAATTTGTTTTCAAATGTCTAAATAAAATATCTGATGTAAGATACTAATATTTTGCAGCGGAATAGATTTCATTTCTGTCATCCTTGGCGAAAAAAAAAGAATATCGCCAAATTATCTGGCGAAAATATTTAATTCCTTTCAAAAATCATGGTTATTTTAACAACTTATATTAAAAGAGTAATGAATAATATGAAACAATATTTCGTACAATACATATTACATGTCATACATACGTACAATGAATAATACATATTACATTTCGTACAATGCATACATCTGGCATGTATATTTTTGTGTTACGCTTTTGATCGCCAAATAATAATAATAATAATAAAAAAAAGCCAAGGGCGACAGAGTTTTGAAATTTAAAATTAAAATTTTGTCAATTTGACAGCAAAATAATTCAATCTAACACCCGTGATAACTAATACATATCTATACCCAAATATAAGGATTAAAATCGGGAAATAAATTTCCTCGATTTTTAATAATTTCTTACAAAAAATCCAGTGGGCAATTAACATAGGAAATCTTTTTCTTGGCTGCACAGACGGTCAGTGAGTCACACTTCGCTTGCGTATAGAACTCATAGATATAGTATAGCATATATAGAATAGAGTGATCATTGGGGAGAAAAAAGTTATTCCTTTTCATTTGGGAAAAGACGACGTTTTTACCAAAATATGGCCGTCTTTCCCCGAGTGAATACACACGGGAATACATACTAATATTTTAGCAAATAAAATTTATGAATAATTTATTTGCTAAAGGGGAATGGAAGACTCCAGATACAGTTTCAAATTCATATTTCTTTCTTTCTTTTCTTTTTTTTTTTTTATTTTATTTTTTTTTTTTTTCAATACCACTTAATGGCTGTTTCCAAAGCTTTTATTATTATTTTTTTTTTTTTCGGCATCAAAAATCTTTGTACGATAACATGGGGATGAGAGATCTATATATATTACTATACCTATGATAGAACTACATTAGCACTTTATCAATGTGTATAAAATCTTTAAATTGATTATGACGTCAATTTTCGTGAGATGCATAATTTAACTTTTTATAATTTTTTAACGTTCACGTTTGATTAAATGTATTTATTTTTATGTCGAAAGAAAATGAACTCGTATTTTTTTTTTTTTTTTTTTTTTTTTTTGGCAACAATTAAATTAATGGAACTCACAGATATTTTGGAGCAACTTTAATAAAGGTCTATAATTAACAAATAATTGCAATAAAACAATATTGTGACAATAAATTGAGATAAAAACTATCCTATCTCTCAAGTTGGACCAAACTGCACACAATGTGCAAAATTTCATTAAAATCGGTTCCTTAGTTTAGGAGTTTACCCCGGACAAACATCGTGACACGTAATTTATATATATATACAGATTAGCAAGGAAATTTGTTGTAGGAAAAAAATATAACCATAACTCAAGATTATAACCTTTTGTTAATACTTCATGAAATATTTTTATTGTTTGTTGAATATAAAACGATTTTTAATAATAATAATAATAAATATTTAGATAATTAAATTTATTTTTAAATAAATAATTCGTTATAAATAATTTCTTTTAAAGATGCCATTTTAGACTGCCCATTTTATTTTACATTTATTTTATTATTATTATTATTATTATTATTATTATTATTTTTTTTTAATCTGATTCAAAGATTCGTCTTGAATAAAATAAAACCACCGTGTTGCAGGATCATATATATAAATCTAATCATCACTTTGTAGCTATTTTCAATAAAACTGCGCATAGTTAGTCAACGTGAACACGAATAATGACATTTGAAAATACACGACAGAGAATATTTTTCTTACTTCAAATATACTCGACACCATTAAACAATAATTTAATAACATTTAAATGGTTCTTTTTAAAATAGGTAAATTTATGTTTAAATCTTGAGAACATAGCAGAAAGTTTACATGTTATATATACTAATTGAAATATGTTGCAAATCATTTAACAAATGGTAATGAAAACCTGATTTTAAAATAAGAAGAAGTAGAAATAGAAACAGAAGTAGAAAAAAGAGTGGAGATGGAAATTTAGTCAGCAAGAGAAAGATTTATATTAGTCAAATCCACAGGAACCTATTTAAATAGTGAAATGCGTTTCTAATTACGGGGAAATAGCACGTACAAAAATGAATGAAAAAATAATTAATTAAAAATGCAATTGAAATTGTTTAAAATAGCCTATGCTTTTTTTTCTTACTCTGTATAGAGATGGCTAGCTTACTTAAATACATGTTGAATTCTCTGAGGTGAAGTATTTTACATTAAACTACGAAAAAAATTGAATTTGATTGAATTCCGAAGAAATAATTACTCAGCACAATTTAGAAGTCATATATATGCTAAAAGAATCTTGTAAAATGTTTCAGCTTCAAAATTCTTCTTTCATTTTTTTTTTTTTTTTTTTTTTAACGAATGAATGAT
This sequence comes from Salticus scenicus, assembly GCA_963930645.1. Classification (NCBI taxonomy): domain Eukaryota; kingdom Metazoa; phylum Arthropoda; class Arachnida; order Araneae; family Salticidae; genus Salticus; species Salticus scenicus. The sequence continues at coordinate 17,959,488 of OZ005649.1, forward strand.
ATTATACATTTTTCTGAAGTGTCAGTTATTTGATACAATGAAAGAAAATTCTGGGTTGATGCAATTTTCGGGTTTTTATAAGTATGATCTAATGAACTAATGATTATTTAATCATTAGATATAATTAATGAATTAAAAAAAAACTATGTTTTTTAAATTTCTAATACTACAGAACTCTGTCTAGGCACGTTTGTTCAGAGTTGATTTCCTTTTTTCTTTTCTACTTCATTTTAATGAATATACAGTTCTACCAGTCTTCCATTTATGAAAAATAAATAAATAATGAAAAATGATACTTTTCCACGTAATTTCGTTTTTAGAGTCCAAAGCTTCTTATTATTTTGTTTACATTGTTTGTTTTATTATTTAATATCGTTAAAAAATTACGTTCTTTTCAATAATTAACCTTTTTATAATTTCTGTTTCAAAACTAGATATCCCATAGATAAGGAATTAATATCATTTTTATTATAACTATTAGTTACACATTTGTTTACTTTCAATATTTATATACATTATAGTATTTATATTATTTATGTGTGTTTGTGTATCTAAATACATATGTATATAAGCACACAAACACACAGACGCACGAGAAGAAAATACTGTAAGGGATTTTTTTTCTTTTAATGCTTGATTGAACTATTTATTACGCGTTGTTAAATTGTATAATCCTAAATGACAAGAGAATTTTATTTTTTTCAATACATCATACATTTAAAGGAAAATAATTTTTACAAAGATACAAGACGGGAAAAAATAGCGTCACATTTACTTTCACCTGACGTGCATTAAAATAAAAATGAATTTTAAATGACAGCTATGAAAGAAAAAATAATCCTTTATGTGCGCGTTTTTACTGAATACTGGTTCATAAAGTGTTACATTTTTTAAAGCCTCGATTAAAAAAAAGAAAAAAAAAAGTCAATCAATATATTTTTTTTTTTCTTTTAATGACACTACATTCTACATTAAATTCAGAATTAATAAAACTATGCAACATTTGAAAAATATCTTTTGGCATTTTGAGTTCTAAATTATTATTGTCAGTGTAAGTAGTCGAAAATAAGTTAAAAGTTTGTTTTATAATAAAATAACCTATAAAAATTTAATTTATTATCATTCATTTTTCGTGATGTAAAAAATTTAATTTTAAAATATACTTCAAAAGGAAAAAGAACAAACCAATTCTGATTGCATTAATGCTCATAAAAAAAAAAAAAAAAAAAAAAAAAAAATGAAAAAATATATATCATCTGATTATATATATACATAATCAATTAATCAATCATATATATCATCAGTATATATGTATATCGACTTAAAACGGGTGGAGAGGGGGAGGGTTTACGGGCGCTATATATAAATATATACATAATCAGTTAATGAATCATATATATAATCAGTATATGTATATATATATATATATATATATATATAGAGAGAGAGAGAGAGAGAGAGACTTAAGACGTGTGAGGTAGAGGGGGGCAGACTTACGGGCGCCCAACTTTCCCCAAAACCTCTGCAAGACCATATGATAAGAAATAAAATGTTATGATGAAAACTTTTATATTATTAGGTGAAAAAAAAAAATATTTTATAATTATTAATATTTATAAGCCAACTTTATATCAACTAAATTAATCATATATATTATGATTTAAAATAATTATTGATATTCGTGGTTTAATTTATTTAAACCAAATCAAACATTTATATTGTCTTTCAAAACATTATCTACTCTGTACAGATAGATATATTTAGTTATGACAGATCTCAATCATAAAACGCTATAAAGATACTTGAAATAAGTATTGGGATCATGTATAACCAAGCAGCATGATAACAGGGTGAAAAAAAAAATCATAATGATGCGCGCAGCAAACGGAATTTTCCCTGCTACGTTTTTTTTTTTTTTTTTTTTTTTTTGGAGGGGGGGGGGGTATATTTTCAGCAACCCACCCACCAAACCAAGCCAAACAACCATCCTCCGTAATCTTTCAACTGCACACCTATCCTCACATTTTTTTTTTTTTTTTTTTTTTTCATTTTCATTTTTTTTATACATATTTACATAGATCAACATTCACACGAACATATACCTAAAAGAAAAAAAAAAAATATATATATATATATATTGTGAACATACCACAGAAAATTAAGGACAGATTAGAGAATAAACTTCTTTTTTTTTCTTTTTTGAAAACCACTATGTGGTATCCTGAAACAACACGCAAATGGATTTTTTTCCATAATTAATTTTATTTATTTTACATACAGTAAAAAAACTGAATATATAAAAGTTATTTTGCAAGGAAAAAATGAGAGAGTGGGCATACGAAACCGATTAACTATGCCTCCAGACAAACATTTATCTCATAAAGAGTTGTCGTATGATAAATTAAGCAAACATTTACGGCTCTTAACTACTTTAAGACGCTCTAATAGTAATTTGACAGCTTATTTTTACATTATCTAATAATTATTGGAAGTAAATAAATAATAATAATAATAAATTCTCTTTAAATATTCCCTTCTCAGTTTAAAAAATAATAATAATAATAATAATAATAATAACGGCGAATGACACAACGATTTCGCTTTGTGTTCCAATAACAGATAAATAAAACTCTTTAAATCTAACGTATTTATTTAAAATAATTTCCATTTTTATTCCCATAAAAAGTGCAGTTCTGCTATAATATTTAAAATTATTTATTTAGGAAATAAAAATGTTGAATGTGAAAAGCTAATATTTGAAAAGCAGGTAAATATTTGTTTAATATTTCTTCACATAGAACTAACTCAATGATGATCTTCTATTTTGAAATTTGAATAATGTCTATGTAATAAGACAGTAAAAAGAAAGAAAGAAAGAAAAAGACAAAGAACGAAGTTGAACTTTTTAAAATTACTGTGATAGTTACCATTACAATTTAGACAGTGTTAATTAAAAATAACTTTATTTTGATTTTATTTACATAATAATGTCAAAATAAGCTTTAATTGGCTTAATAATGGGCTTAAGTGGGTACATCACGGATCGTAAAGATCATACAAAGCCCATGTTATTCTATAGCTTATAAAATTAAATATTACTAATTTTTATTTTCAAATTCCGTTTCCATATTATGAAAATACACAACCCTCAAATTAGAACTCGTTTTTCAAAAATTCTTTTTTTTTTTAAATTTTTTAATTTGAATTTTGAGTTTTAAAATGTGAATTTTCACTAAATGCTTTTTTCTCATTTTTTAGCTGTAAAGTGAAACACTATTAAAATTTAAGAAAATTCAATTTTTAGAAAGTGGGTACTGATTTAACGGTTGTGAATTTTCTTAATAAGGAAATGGAATTTTTAAAAAATACCAGTTAGGTAATGAGTATTCTATAAACAAATTTCGCGTAGACTTACACGGGATTTAGTGACTGACTTGGAAATCGTAAGAGGGAGTAAGCAGCATTAAACGAATGAATTTATTTCGTAAAGTAGTTTTCTTCGAAGATGTAGACATATTAGATGCTAAAATGTTTTTGTTGTTTTTCTTTCCAGTTTCAAAAGCATATGTTTTTGCATACAGTAGACGTTTTCAAAATTATACCTATAAATAAAAAAAACTTAAAGGAAAAAGCATAGTTATAAAGTCTAGTTACTTTTTGTCTTTGAGAAAGACCTAGTGACAACTAAATAGATCATTCTTTTTTAACCCTTAAATGTATGAATATTTATTTTTAATAAATAATATTAGAAATCAACCAGAAAATGGGTGTAGTAAATGGGAAAAAAAAATAAAAACATAGGATTCACTTTAGGATTAGTAACCAATTTTGCATATTGATGTATTTTTACATCACAAAAAATGCTACATTTTTCTTGCATAAATTTATCAGTATATGCAAAAATATAAATATTATTCGTTACAAACAATTTTTCTTATATGTTTTTATTACTTTTTTAAAAATAAATAATTGTAATTCGTAACACCCGCCGCTGAAATAAAATTGTACTCAGATAGCGCGACAACAATGGAAATTTAATAACAGGAGACTTGGCGTTGGAATATTAAAACCCGAATAAACTACTACGTCAGAAACGCCAAAGAAAAATATTGGAAATGCATACAGCTGTTTCGGTAGCCTTAAGCGTACCGTCTACAGTGCAAAAAGGATCCTTTTTGCACTGAAGACGGTACGCTTAAGGCTACCGAAACAGCTGTATGCATTTCCAATATTTTTCTTTGGCGTTTCTGACGTAGTAGTTTATTCGGGTTTTAACAATGGAAATTGTCACAGATAAAAAAATAAACTGTCAATGATTCTAATTACATTCGGAAATAATAAAATAGTTTTGGTAAAAAATAAAATAAAATAAAATTAATTAATTAATTAATTAATTAAAATTGTGCAAAGTTTTTTACATAAAGAGATATGAGGTTTTAAACATACGATGAATATCTATACAGCTATGCATTTAAGGGTTAAACGTATATACTGTAACAGTATAAATGTCCTCTTGATACTGTAAATTTGATAAAATAATTAAATATACTTAGCATATATAATACAAAATTTTTATTTTTGTTGTACCTCAATTTCATCTTCTCGCTCAAAAACTTCCCAATTGTTAAATTAGTACTCGTTTTCACATAATTGATTTTTCACACCTATAATACTTTAATTCCTAGCTAAAAAAATATTATTTATTTCTTAACTCAAAAAATATGCACAATAAATAAATAATTAAATTTAAAGAAACGAGTACTAATTTAACAGCTGTGAATTTTCTGAAAATGAAAATAGAATTTAAGAAAAAAAAAAAATCATTAGGTAATATATAATAGTGGAGACAAATTTTCCCATAGAATAACAAGGGCTTTGATTGCCGGAGAAATTAATACTGAAAGCTCTAGATGTACAATTTTCATACCCACTTATATTATATTCGAGTACTTTTAATAATCTCGGTTTATATTATTAATAAATGAAAGCATAATATTATGAGCCTGTAAAACTTTAATTCCAATATTATTTATACCTTTACAACTAAATTTCTTGTTATTTGAAAATTTGATATTCTGTTAAGTTCTGAATTTTAGACTACTTTAAAATTAAAACACTGAATGACTTTAGTATTACTGTTTCGAAAGCAAAAATAATAAATTCACAAAACGTTTTGTAACTTTAAACAGAGATAATCTTCAAAATAATTAACTACATGAGCTATAAAGCTATGACTGGAGTTCGAATTAAAAACTCTGAAAATAAGTGTCTTAAATAATAATAATAAAACAGAATGTCAAATGATATTCAAATTAATTTGACCAGGACCTCTCAATCTTTTTTGTATATTGCATCAGCTTAACAATACGAATATCTAAATAATTCATTCACATATCACCTGGGTAATAACTAAAAAACCAATACACCTAAAACTAGTATGTTGTGGCCACCACAAGACTTTCTTCTATATTTTCCTATACATATTCAATCAGTAACAATATTAAAAAAAAAAAAAAAAAAAAAAAAAATACGATTTTTTTTTCTAAGTTTTTTTTTTTTGTTAAAAGTAAAAAAAAAATCGATAACTTTGTTTTAAATTATCACAGATTTATGGTTCAACCATTCGTTTTAAAGGTATTGACGAGATCTTTCGAATGATACCCATCTTCAAAATTCAACCCCCCTGGGGGGGTACTTCCCTCCCAGGGGGGGAACCGATGCCCCCCCATGCACAATTTTTTTTCCTAGTTAACTACTACTATTATCAATAATTCATATTAATTTTACAATCACAAGTTTAAAATAACTCTCATTATGCCCATTTATACGGAATTTTGTCCTATAAAATGCGATCACAGCGCCACCTGTTGAGCTATTGATCCCCAAATCTAATGGGCACCAGTTCATGTCAGGGTGCAACTAAATACCAAGTTTGGTTAAATTTCATTCATTGGTTCGTGAGATACAGCGTCCACAAAAAAATGATACAGACACACAGACAGACAGACAGACAGACGGACAGACACACAGACAGACATTTTTTAAAAACTATCAATTCGTGTTCAGGACATCCCAAAACGTGTAGATCCGTCAAAAAACGGAGGTCGAAAATTTTCGCGAATCCAATACTTTCTCTATATTACATATAGAAGAAAGTAAAAAGATCTCTGTAGTAAACATGAAAATACGACTAGATTAGATCAAACCCCATAAAATCAGGGGCAGCACCTGAAGGCTGAACACCCCTGCTATAGGGTTAAATATATCTATCTTATACTATTAAGTGAGCAATATTTGTATGTATATTTCACTGATCTCGAAAACGGTAGCTCGGACAGTCACGAGATTTAACACAAAGGTGCATCCCGAAGGGTCATTGTGCACATCGAAGTCAGATTTTCGAAATTTTGATTAGTTTTTCCTTAATGAATTAAAATGTGAAAATCATAACCTTCTAATTTCTGATAAAAAAAAAAAAGCCATTTAAATTTTAACATTTTATCCATAATTTAATTGTTGCCAATTTTTTTTTCGACAAAATAATAATAATAATTAAAAAAAAAAAAAAAAAAAACGTACATTTATTTTTAAATGAGGAAAATAAATCAGAAAGATTAGAAAATAAATTAGAAATATAACTCGCATCGTTACAAATAAGACACCAAATGAAAGGGAAAATTTTTGTAAATCCGATGCATTAAACAGCTTATCAATCGGATGATTAGTTTTTTATTAATTAATTAAAATGTGAAAATAAAAGCTTCTAATTTCTGATATATAAGACATTTAAATTTTAAAATTTTATCCATAATTTAATTGTTGCCATTTTTTACTTTCTTCTATATGTAATAATTGGATTCGCGAAAATTTTCGAAGTCCACTTTTTGATGGATTTACATGTTTTGGGATGTGGAGAACACGAATTAATAGTTTTTAGAAAATGTCTGTCTGTCTGTCTGTCCGTCTGTCTGTCTGTCTGTCTGTCTGTCTGTCTGTCTGTATCATTTTTTTGTGGACGCTGTATCTCACGAACCAATGAATGAAATTTAACCAAACTTGGTATTTAGTTGCACCCTGACATAAACTGGTGCTGATTAGATTTTGGGATCAATCTCTCAATAGGTGGCGTTGTGATCGCATTTTATGCAAATTTTTAACATGGCAGCATAGGACAAAATTCCGTATAAATGGGCATAAAGAGAGTTATTTTACACTTGTGATTGTAAAATTAATATGAATTATTGATAATAGTAGTAGTTAGCTAGGAAAAAAATTTTGTGCATGTGGGGGCATCGGTTCCCCCCCCTGGGGGGGAAGTACCCCCCCGGGGAAGTAAATTTTCAAAATGGGTATCTTTCGAAAGGTCTCGTTGATAATAGTAATAGTTAACTGGGAAAAAATTTTTGTGCATGTGGGGGCATCGGTTCCCCCCCCAACTGTGGGGGGGAAGTACCCATCCGGGGGGGCAAAGTTTCAAGATGGGTATCTTTCGAAAGGTCTCGTCAATACCTTTAAAACGAATGTTTGAACCATAATTCTGTGATAATTTAAAACAAAGTTATCGATTTTTTTTACTTTTAACGAAAAAAAACTTAGAAAAAAATCGCAAATTTTTTTTTAACGAAATTTAACCAAACTTGGTATTTAGTTGGTCCCCGACATAAACTGGTGCTGATTATGTTTGGGGATCAATAGCTCAACAGGTGGCGCTGTGATAGCATTTTATCTAAATTTTTAACATGGCAGCATAGGACAAAAATTCGTATAAATGTGCATAATTAGAGTTGTTTTAAACTTGTGATTGTAAAATTAATATGAATTATTGATAATAGTAGTATGTAACTAGGAAAAAAATTTTCTGCATGGGGGGGCATCGCTTCCCCGCCCTAGGGGGGAAATACCCCCCAGGGGGGGTAAATTTTCACAATGGGTATCTTTCGAAAGATCAGGTTGATAATAGTAGTAGTTAACTAGGAAAAAATTTTTGTACATGTGGGCCCACGGGGGGGGGGAAGTTCCCACCCAGGGGGGCAAAGTTTCAAGATGGGTATCTTTCGAAAGATCTCGTCAATACCTTTAAAACGAATGGTTGAACGATAAATCTGTGATAATTTAAACCAAAGTTATCGATTTTTTTTAGTTTTAACAAAACAAAACTTAGAAAAAAAATCGCATTTTTTTTTTTTTTTTTTTTTTTTTTTTTTTTTACGAAATTTAACCAAACTTGGTATTTAGTTTGTCCCCGACATTAACTGGTGCTGATTATGTTTGGGGATCAATAGCTCAACAGGTGGCGCTGTGATAGCATTTTATCTAAATTTTTAACATGGCAGCATAGGACAAAAATTCGTATAAATGTGCATAATAACAGTTGTTTTAAACTTGTGATTGTAAAATTAATATGAATTATTGATAATAGTAGTATGTAACTAGGAAAAAAATTTTCTGCATGGGGGAGTATTACTTTCCCCCCTGGGGGGGATAAATTTTCAAGATGGGTATCTTTCGAAAGGTCTCGTCAATACCTTTAAAACGAATGGTTGAACTATAAATCTGTGATAATTTAAAACAAAGTTATCGATTTTTTTTACTTTTAACAAAAAAAAAAAAAAAACTTAGAAAAAAAATCGTACTTTTTTTTTTTTTTTTCTTTTTAAATATTGTTACTGTTTGAATATGTATAGGTAAATATAGAAGAAAGTCTTGTGGTGGCCACAACATACTAGTTTTCGACAAAATAATAATAATAATAATAATAATAAAAAGTACACTTATTTAAAATGAGGAAAATAAATCAGAAAGATTAGAAAATAAATTAGAAATATCAGTCTCATCGCTACAAATAAGATAGCAAATGAAAGGGAAATTTTTTTTAAATCCGATGCATTAAACAGCTTATCAATCGGACAATTAGATTTTTTAAAATTAACTAAAGTATGAATTTTAGGTGGCAACAGCAGAAGATTGTATGGAAACCGTTAGGAGAAAAAAAAAATGAAAAATCTGCTTCACATTAAGTCAAATGATTTTTAAGTGGGATTAAAAATTGCAGTTTTCAAATTCTTTTAAATTTTCTCTCACGAACACAAAAATATAATATACAGCCTGTACCCCACAAGACCAACTTGCATTTCAAATTTCATCAATTATTTTGGTTAATAAACAAAAGTTATTATTTTTTTTTCAAATTAAGTTTTATTCTATTTTCGAAAAGATTTATGTGATCATAGATATAATAATATATATAGATCTATCATCCCCATATTATCGTGCAAAGATTTTTGATGCCGAAAAAAAAGCTTTGGAATGAGCCATTAAGTGGTATTGAAGGAAAAAAAAGAAGAATGAATTTGAAACTATATCTGGGGCTTTTCATTCACCTTTAGTAAATAAATTATTCATGAATTTTATTTGCTAAAACATTCGTGCATATTCCCGTGTGTATTCACTCGGGGAAAGACTGCCATATTTTGGTAAAATCGCCGTCTTTTCCCGAGTGAAAAGGAATCACTTTTTTGTCCCCAATGATCAATCTATATATTATTACTATATCTATGTATGTGATACGATAGATTAATAATTTGGGTTTTAAAATTTTTTTTAAATAGATTATTTAAACTCTATGAACCATATTTTTATTTTATCAGCTTCATTAACAGATCCTGCTGGGAGATTTTTTAAATTTTGGTGTTGAATACACCGAATGTTTTTCGACAAGAAGTTTAATATAGCAACAGCCATTTTAATCTATGTAGCGCATCAAATATATAAAAACATAAATGATTTATTTTTACACAAAATTTACAGAACAAATGCAGTTTTAAAGATAGGAAATTTATTTCAACAAGCACTATTTTAAACCTAAAAAGCATTAAAAATATAAGCAGAATATAAAGGATTCTTATGTATAAACAAAAAAGAGTCTGATAAAATTATTAGCAAAATAGTCTTCCCCTTTTCATACAAAAAAAAAAAAAAAAAAAAAAAAAATCCATCGCTAATATGGCGACAAAAATTCAAAAGCCGCCAATGGAGCGACATAATAAAGTTGTGTAACAGGATAATGTTTACCTATTTATTTATTTTTTTATATAATAATCACTATGCTAATTTATCATACAAACAAATGAACCTCTGTGTGTTACTGCACTCTCACGCTGTCGAACAGAAATATTTGAAAAATTCAAATTAATATTTAAATAAATAAATAAAAATATGTTTAATGGGAAATATGTATAACCATAAAAAGATTAGTTGTCTAAAATACGGCAGAAATAGCGCTCATAGCATATTTTTACAAGGGATTAAGTCTTATTGTTACAATGGATTAATTCTAAAATGGTGACAAAAATTCAAAAGCCGCCAAAGAGAACTATATTAAGGCTGTACTATCAGGTTTACAACCCATGAATTATATATAAACACAAAAAATTAATTGTCTCATGCCACAGACGTAGCCGGTCACAGCATATTGTAATATTTGGCGTGAAATTGCTGTCATTTAATGGTTGATTGGCTAAACAAAAAAAAAAAAAAAAAAAAAAAAAACATATGAAATAACGTAAAAGCAAATATTATGTTGTCTAAACCCAGTTACGTTTGAGTCCAGTCCGAGTTACATGTGAACAACACGTATAGTGTTGTTCACATGTAACTGGGATTCAAATATAAAATGGAAACTCCAATTTTTTCGATACTATCTATTTCGAAACTGTTATATAATAAGCACCTAAATGGAAGCTCATTGGTAAACTATTGTCGCAGGTAATAGGGACAAGCGCCCGAGTTGCAGTTGATGGCCAAATCGCTGCTGAATGAGCGAGCTTTTGAACAATTTCAGTAATTTATTTTATTTTATTTTTATAAAGCTATATAGAAACGAGTTTCCTTTAAATTTAGTGGCCAGCGAAGCGGGCAAAGCCTGCTAGTATAAATAAAGGGAAGTGTCTGTGTGTGTCTCTGTCTACGCTCTAGTGCTCACACTATTGATCGTAGAGCTTCCAAATTTCGCATATAGGTATCTGGGACCCTACAGGTGTGCACCTCATCGAGATTTTTTTGAATTTCGAATTTAATTTTTTTAAATTCATGCTTTTTCGATTTTAAACATTGGCTTTTATGTTTCATTTTTCATGAATTTATTCTTCGATTGTAATCGTCTGCGTATCTTAGCAACGGCTATTACGCAATTCATTTTTTTATTTAATACATTCATTTGAAGGCGATTTTCTTCCTTTTTTTTTTTTTTTTTATTATTATTATATTTATTAAAAATCAAATGGTAATGCAATAGAAATAAATTATTACGTTTATGTATAAATTTTATAATATAGCAACTTTTTATTTTTCATTTTTTTAATTAATTCCTTTAAAAGTTTTTTTTTTTTTTTTTTTTTTTTTTTTTGTTTAAATATTTATTGGGTGAAAAAAATGGTAGTTTATAGTAGAAAGGATTAAACTGATTAAAATTCGCTTGTTTTTCATGTACTTAATTCCTTTTAAAAGAAAATCCACTTTTTCATTTTATTTTATTGCACTTGTCGGAATTCAGTCGTAATATAGTGTAAATAACGGGGGCTATAAAACACATGGTTCAAAAACTAAAATATATAATAGATGCTGAGATACAGTCATCTTTAAAATCGTAGTTCTTAAATAACAGAAAATCCACAAGTCATCGATAAATACCCAGATTGAAGTGCCCGGGAGAGACCTTTCTGAAGACAGTGGGAAACTGGACCCGATGCAGTACCGGCAGAAAAAAAGAGCTGCCTTAGGCTACGGGTACCCGAAGAAGCGAGGTCTAAAGCGATTTCATTGTTTTTTTTTTTTTTTTTTTTTGTAATGAGATGTAAAAAATAAGTACTGATCCAATTCTTTTGAAAATTCATTTAAATATAGTGACCAGCGAAGCGGGCGTAGCCTGCTAGTAATTAATATTTTATAGATCGCATGCATTTATTTATGCATTTTCATATATTTCCTTAAAGAATCTGATTGAAAAAAAAAAAAAAAATGTTCAGAGTTAAACCTATTAAAAAAAAAAAAAAAAGATATAATGAATAACAATTTTTTTTTTTTTTTATAAATATAAATAAGTAATTTCAGAATCTACATTACCAAATTCTCTTTCCATCTCAAATAAATAAATAAAATGAAAAAATAAAATAATATAATATAATATAAAATGAATCAAATAATTATTTATAACTGTAAATAAATAGCATAACTAAATATTATATGAACACAACTTATGAATGTGAAAAGACACTTCGCTATCTTTTCCAATTTATTCTGAAAATATTTCTGTAGAAGTTAAAAGATATATTTTTCTAGGAAATATCACATACTTTCAAAAGTTTTTTTAGTTTCTCAACGCTTCACTAAATGTTTAAACTGCCTCATTAGACTTGTAAGAAAAAGAAAGAAAGAAAGAAAGAAAGAAAGAAAAGTACAAAGAAACTAACGTACATCAAACATCTAGATATAAAATTATTTTTCAAAGCTAAAGAATCATTATTTTTACTTTATGAGCATTTCATTTTATAACTATGTTTAAATTTTGACATTTTGACAACTGTCAATGAACTCCAACTACTGATAAGAAATAGAAATGCTGTTAGAACAGACATAAAGATTTTTTTTTTTTTTTTTCAAATATAAATCAGACTTCTGTTAAATTATTTTACCGCAAAGTATGATTTTACAAAACAGTTTAGAAAGTTGTACATTAAATAGCGCTTTTTAACAAAACAGAATTTTGTAATTTCATTTATAAAGTGAATGATATTTTTGTATGCATGTTTATTACAATTCCTATAATTCCTATTGAGTTATACATTTTCTATTTATTCATTTCTATATATCACAAATGAAAAGAGAATTTAATATACTTGGTATAAATTTGGGTAAAATATTAATAAATTCTAAATTACCATAAATAAGTCATACAGATAATATATTATTTTAATTAAAACATTCAGTACATTGAATCAGTAAATATTAACAGTTTTTTATATCATTTTTTCTAAATAATTTCAAAAATTTAATCAAAGATTTTTAATCCTGTTCAGACATAAAACTATACCCATTTCTGTAAAAATTATTTTTAATTTAACCGTAACATAATTTTAAGTTTAATAGAATTTAGTCTACAGCACCTAAAAAATTGTTCTAATCTATGCATTTTTCCCGTCTATATAATAGTGATGTGTCCATATTATATTTATATCATGTATCTATCTTTTATCATAAACCATTTGTACAGTACACACTACATATCTGACTTTAAAAATGACAGGGATAAAATGAAAAAATTCACACATGTTTTCAGTATTTTGTAAAAATACATTATATATATATATATATATTATATTATATATATATATATATATATATATATATATATATATATATATACGTGGTACATAAGTGATTTTGAAATACATAGTTAAAATTGTTTTATTCAATGAAACATGAAATGTTTCAATTAATAGTTCTCCTTTAAAAATTAAACTGATACACAAAACAGAAAAAAATATAAATAATAATAATAATAATAATAATAATAATAAGCCGTATCACAGCTTGTTAATTATAGCGTGTATGTATACATCTTTTTTATATAATAAAGAATTTATATGTCACAAACAATATATCTGACTTTACAAATGATATGAATATAAATTCAAAAAATCGAAACCAGTTGTCTGCATTTTGTAAAAACAGTTTTTTAATGTGGTATATAAATGGTATTTATAGCCAGAATTTTATAGTTTCATTTCTTTAACTACAATAAAGCACAAAATACTTCAATCAATAGAGCTGCTTCAAAAATTAGACTAATGCACAAAACAGAAAAACGCAAAACAATGTATCATAATTACAATAAATAAGAATAATTTTCAGTATTTTATATTACATTTAATAAAGATGGATTATTTTACAAAATGAATTTGTGAATTTTCAAAAAAATATTATTAAAATTTCCATTCTGAGACATTTTCTACGAAAATTAGACTAGTTCATGAGTTTGTATCATGTTCCCGAGTACAAAAATTGGACAAAATATTTCAAAATAACAGTTTATATAAATTAATAAACCATTAATTTAAAGCATTAATAAACCAAACCAATTAATAAACCAAATTTTAGGCATGTTAGGATTAAATAATTATAAGATAAAAAACTTTTTATAAACCATGTTTTTAAATTTTCTGTTGAATCATAGCTATAGAACTAACTACATTAGCACTTTATCAATGCGTATGAAATCTTTAAACCAATAGTGACGTCCATTTTTGTGCGATACATAATTTAACTTTTTACAATTTTTTAACGCTCACGTTTAATTAAATTATTTATTTAATCACGTTTATTTATTTTTATGTCGAAAGAAAATGAACTCGTAAATTTTCTTTGGCAACAATTAAATTATAGCTAATATTTTAATGGCTATTTATAAGGTATTAGGAGGTTATTATTTTCATATTTTAATCCATTATAAGAAAACTATTCGAAAATTTGAAAATCGGACTTCGAAGTATTATGCTGTCATCGGGTTGTGAGCTATTGTGAAAGTTCCAAATGTCTAGGTAGTAGGGAAGTTAGTTAAAATTCGATTGCAAGATTTGTACCGGACAAACAAACAAACATACAAACAAACATACATACAAACAAACAAACAAGCATACATACAAACAAAAAAGAATAGAAGTGAATAAAAACATGGTAAAATACATTTAATTGAAATTTCAATGCAGAATAAATTGACTTCAAAATTGAAATCCGTTTCCTTTGACGTTGATACGTATAACAATTATAAGGTTTCAGATATGTCATGTAACACTATACTGTCTTGCATAAATAGAAGATATTGCATAATTTGCAAATGCATACGTTACGATTTGTAATAGTGTAAATTAATTACAGGATGTCCGTAATAATACAAATTTATACAATGAACACATTGCGTGAAGTAAGTGACTCCCAAACGTCGCATGTTATCAACTATACGAGCAACAATGCATTGGAGTGATAGACGGAGTAGTTATTCAGTTTGTGTATTTTCATTAATTAATTATCTATTATTCTAACATATTGTAAATGCTATATAGAATTGGTAACCAGTCCGTTATGTTAAAACATCGTTAAGAAACAACACTTTCAAACAGGAAATTTTTAATAATAAATAATAGATGAAAAAACATATTTTTATTTTGATAGTGTGATAATATTACACTTAGAATTAATATTTAGAAAATATAGATAAAACTGCAAGACATAGAGCGTTTCTACAAAAAAAAAAAAAAAAAAAATCTGGTGTGAAACAACCACACGACTTCTCCTACTTACTATTACATATATTATATGCATTTTTTTGGAGATATTATGATCAGAAGACATAAAATTGAAAAGGATATTTAAAAGAGGGTTAATATGGCGTTTGAAAAAAAATTCATACAGCCATTTTGAAAGGAACGCACTTGCAGGACCTGAAATTCAGCTATTTATACAGGTCGCCTATCAATTTTCCTGAACTAACCAACTATATCATTCGAAAGGGATATCTAATAGAGTGTTTATACAGAAATTTTGAAGAAAGTCGTTAGAGCCGTTTTTTAGATATGGACTTACGGCTCCACTTACGGATGCCCCACTTCGGTTATCCAGTTTTTACCAAAATTTGGAAAATTAATCTGTACACCAGACCTATTTCAATTATAAAGTTTCGTAGTACAATCCTTATTAGTTTCCGAGATATAATTGCCAGAAGATTTCCCACATACATATACACACACAGAGAGATACACACTGACCAATAGCCAAGAACAACTTTTTTGGACCTTAAACATGTAAATCAGGTGAAATCTCCATATCGAATTTTTGGACCGAATACAATACTTTCATTACCTACGGTATAGTCAGGTAATGGAAGTAAAAATTATATTTCATTATTATATATTGAATATCCAAAGTTAAATTATACAAAAGATTTGTATAAACTTAATAACTGGGTTATGTCAGCATATTTCAATACATCAATTTTCCATGGTGAATGATTACGCTTGACATATTCTACGTTAAATATTATGGAGAAAAGTTATTTCTACTCTGCCGAAAATGAATGATGTCAACCAATTTTAGCGAGAATTCCCTAATTAAGGCAAAACATCAAAGTGAATGCAGAATATCAGGATAAATGTCTGCAGAAAAGATCTTTTAAAAGAATCCAAATAAAAGCCGATGAAATATCAATGTGCAACTTAAATGTATTAAATAAAGTTTCTGAATAGATTTTTCACACATTTAAGAAGTTTGCGTTTGATGTAATAGATTAGTTGACTTAATTATTTTCATACCTTTAAAAAGTCATCTTTAAAAGTTTTTAAGTTAAATTATACATCAAAGAACTATTTTAAAATAACTTTAACTCTTTAGTAGCTCAATTCTTTAAACGCGTTACTGAAAGTTCTGAGATGCATTAATTTTATATAATAATTAAGATCAATTTAAATTTCTGGATTAAATTATTGCTTTTCATGAAAATTACAAAAGACGGTATTTTATTAGTATCGAAGAAAAGTAATAACTAAAAACATGTATAGTATGCAGAATCTCCTTTGTGGTTGGTTTAATTAATAATAATTGTGTATTCATGTTGCGAAACGATATATTTTTGAGAGAAAAAAATTCTTTTCCACCAAAAAGAAATTCTATACTTTTTTAATGTTTATTTATCCACTTTATTAATAACATTTTCTAATTTTTTTACTTCGTTTTTATATTGCGTATGAGTTTCTTGATAACACATTAATGACTAGCGTCCTCTCTTGAGGACTTGAGGACAGCTAATAAAACAGTGTGTTTAGAATCTTTTTTTTAAATCAGGTTTTTCTGTTTTGCGATAGTTGGAGGCATCACTAAAAACAAACCTGAAATTTTTTATATATCTAGTTATAATTTCCTAATCTGGACAGTCGTTTTATGGTTTTTCAATCATCGCACATGTATCTGCTTTTCGAACAAGAATAGCAACTAAAGTCAAGTTGAATAATAATTTATATCGTAATCTTTCATTTAGAGGTCTTTGCAAGTGTTGCGCCATTGGGGGGGGGGGGGGGGGAAATGATGTCTTAAGAGCATAACATAAGAATTATTTGTTAAGAGTTATCTGTTACCTCAAAGTTTTATACTATCTCGAAATTGCATTTTTTTTTTTTTTTTTAATTGAACGCCCTGATTTTTTTTACTGGAAAACTAACAAAATTGTTTGAATTAATAGGACAAGGGAATGTATGTATATGTATGTATTAATTATGTATATAAATACACCGGGTGTCTCATATGTCTGTAGACGTTTTAAAAATTCATAAAAAACTGAAGGAATCGATAGAATTGAACGTGGTTTGCGGAAATGTTATTGTCATGAAGGGGGATATATTTTATTTATTTATTTGTTTATTATTATTATTATTATTTTTTTTTTTTTTTTTTTTTTTTGTAAAGAAAAAAAATTAGTTAAAATTTTCGTCGATAGAGGGCACTACACGAACGCTTAACAAGAAATATACAAATCAGAGTTCTAAAAATCGCATGGTTTTACGATTAATATGGCCTATTTCTTATTTTGCTTCCTACTTGTGCATAAATGAAGTTTTAATTGCGTTGCTGACTTGGTGGATAAAGCGTCTTTGGTGAAGATGTTTTCGTTGAACTAAGAATCGCCGAGTGAAGCTGCAATTAGCGATAGTGTAACTCGCTTGCAAACTGTAATTTGTGGTGATAGCGAACCTATAGATTAGGAGTTGTGTGCCTGTGCAGATTTGCATGGAAATAAATATTGTTTTTCATGGAAGTTTGTGATTTGCTGACGTACAGCACCCTCTAACGACGAAAATTTTAACTATTATTATTTTTTAACTTTACCCCCCCCCCCCCCAAAAAAAAAAAAAAAAAAAAAAAAAAAAATCCTCCTTTATGAAAATAATTGTTTCGCAAAGCGCGTTCAAATCTACCTTCAATTTTTCCGAATTTCTAAAATGTCTACAGACTTATGGAACACCCTGTATATATATATATATATACATAAGTAGCAACTTTTTAGAAAAAATACGATTTTCAAATAGAAAAATAATTATCTGAGTAGTTATTCAATTGAGAAAGATTTAAAAAAAAAAAGATACATGTATATGTAAAAATGAAAGAAAATTATATCTTATTTATTTAATAAAAGAATAACATTCTATTATTGTTATACAGCAAACTATAAAAGTACAATTTTGTAATTTTTTATTTTTGTTTCATTATTGACCATTTCATATATCCTAATATTCACTGAAATGATAACTATTTACCAAGATATCAGAGATATCTTAACAAAAGTTTTTACTAGTAATAAAAAATTTACTAGTAATAGAAAATTTTCAGTATTATTCTTATTTTTTCTTTTCTTCTTCTTCTTTTTTTTTTTTTTTTTTTTTTTTTTTTTAAGTAATTTTTAGACATTTTTATTTTTATACACCCATTACTCATGTTGATGTGTGCCATTAATTTTATTCGATGAATTCCTGCCAGAAATGTGTAAAACGCATTACTCATTTTTTGGCACGAATATATAATATCTTATTTTTAAAAATATATATAATACAAAATATAATAGAATTTATGAAATAAATCGTATTTTCCCACAAAGTATTATTGTAATGAGATGCTGACATGACCTAGTTATTAATATAATATATGTCTTTGGCGCAATTTACAATCTTTGACTTTAAAGAGCTGTTTAAGTGATAAGCTAACAGAATTTCCGGACCTTATATATTTTTTATAGTTATTTTATGTTTCAGATATTAAACATGCATTGTTATAAGGGCATTTATATTAAGATCAAATTAATTTACTCTCTTTTTATTTTCCACTTAATAAAAATATTTAGGCTCTATGTATATTAAAAATGTGTAGAAAATTTAAAATGCGAAATATACATAAAAAAATTGTAGTTTGTTTCAAGTAACATTGCATCTGCTTTGTATATTTAATGTTTATTTCACTTTCATTCATCATCGATTTTCTTTATATATATATATATTATCTATTTTATTTTTATGAATAATATTTATGATAAATAAATAACAAGATAAGTATAGTATAAATAACAAAATAAATAATAACACACAGCTCAAATACTTAATAAATTACAGTCGGTAATAAAAATGTCCGAACACTAGCAAAAATTCCTATGTAAAAAAAGTACACTTCATACTGTTTTGTTAAATAAATCCTTATCGAATCCTGTTCTTAGTCAGTGTAATAACATGATTCGATAAGGATTTATTTAACAAAACCGCATGAAGTGTTCTTTTTTTACATAGGAATTTTTTCTAGTGTTCGGACACTTTTGTTACCGACTGTACGTTTTTAAATTTCATATGGAAAATAAATAAATAAATAAAGTCTTCCCAAAAGTCACATTTTCTATGATATTTACAATTTTGTGCTTAATTAAATTTTCAGATTCCCCTGGTTTAAAATTAAAAATAAAAAAGAAAGAAAGAAAAGAAAGAAAATAAAAGAAAGAAAATAAAAGAAAGAAATAAAGAAAGAAAAAGAAAAATCAAAGTTATATTGAAAGTTGGTTGTAGGATTTAAGGCCGATTGACTCCTGATGTGTCCTAGGCCGTTATATTGAAAGGCTTGTTCCCCATCTATTGTTAATTCAATAAGATATACCTTCAAGGAAAATTTTTACTAAATTTAAATCAAAGTAACACATATATAATAGTTTTAGGATTTGTTATAAAGTTTGTGGAATTTGTTTTTATATCTTTAATACAATTAACCTTGGATTTCTTTATTGTTGATACTTGTGGATAATTTTGGCATTTGATCATGTTTTTTTTTTTTTTTTTTACAATTTAAAGTCATCTTCTACAATCATTGTAACATTATGCATATTTTAATGTAAACAGCAACAAATGTTCACATTTCTGTGTTAACATACAGTTAGAAAGTTATATATGTTACCGGCAAAGTTTGAAATCCGGCATTCTATAGAAAGCCTAGGCATTGCATATAATGCCTAAAAGTAGCCGGCAATGCATGAGACAATTCATATCTCACATATTTCCCAGGTATTCTATAGAATGCCAAGTGAGAAACAGGCAGAGTATTAAATATATCTGCAATTCATTTCGAATATCACGCGGCAAGGCACGGGATTTTTAACGCGCGCCTCACGCTCAGAATTTGGCAGTTGCACTTAGCGGTTTGTTCGGCAGTGTCAAAATACACAATTTTACTTTAATTTGTTCAAAAAAAAATTAGTTTTTTACCGTGCTTCATGAAAATGGAGGAGCAAGCTGTAGTGTTGGAGAAGAAGTGGTGGTTTATAGACATGAAACAACGATTCAAAGAAGAACTGTCCAAAATTCTAGTTAATGCTGTAAAAAACAGTTTTTTATTAACCGAAACTACTTACCAGAATTTAATAAATGATGCACAAAAAGCAAAAATGACTACTAAGAAGAAACCCAGGGACTATTAGTTGCTGAATCGCTATGATGTGATGACTGTGGAAAACAAGGTAAACTCATTTATCCTCTTAAAGAAGGCGTCAGTACTATATAGTATTACGTCATGGACTGTGACTTATTTCACGTACTTCAGGAAGCTCATTTGGCTATTGGACACGGAGGACGTGATAGAATGTTGAAAGAACTTTCAACCAAATGCAAAAACATTACACGTCATGATATTGAATTTTACATCCACCTTTGTGAACCTTGCCAGGAAAAACAGAAAGGTATTAAAATGACATTGTTGGGAAACCTATGATTTTTTCCGAATTTAATTTCCATTGTGAAGTAGATCTTATTGACTTTCAGTCTCAGCCAGGTAGAGAATACAAATTTATTATGGTGTACCAAGATCATCTCACAAAATTTGTGATTACGAAGTCTCTAACATTAAAAAGAGCTAAAGAAGTAGCCTACAACCTAATTGACATATTCTCGTTGCTTGGAGCGCCATCTATATTACATTCTGACAATGGTAAGGAATTTGCCAATAATGTGGTGATCAGCTTGAAAGAGTTTTGGCTAGCACGGAAGATCTTCCATGGGAAGCCTCGCCATTCACAAATCCAGGGTAGTGTCGAAAGAGCTAATCAAAATATCGAAAATATGCTCTGTACTTGGTTGCAAGACAACAAATTTGACCCGCTGGAGTGAAAGACTGCGTTTCGTTCAATTTATGAAAAATAGAACTTACCATTCTGGGATCAAAAGAACACCATACGAAGCTTTTTTTGGTTGCAAACCTAAAGTAGGACTTACGACATCTTTTCTACCCGAAGATGTTTTAAAAGACATAAATACAGAGGAGCAGCTAGAAAAAGTAATAGAAAGCGACCAAACAGAGAGCTCTGCTTTGGAGACCTTTGTAATTTTTTTTTTAATGCAATAAACAACGAGGGAGGCCTCACCTTTGTAGACAGGCTTATTTAAATCTTCACAGTGCCATCAGAGCCGCTCTCTAAAGGTTAAAATCGCGCAAAATCGCTGCATAGTAGAGAGTGGACACCTTCCATCTTTGAAATCTTTGAAATGGAAAATGGTGAAACTAATCAGATTATGCAAGAAAAAGAACTTGCTTCAATAAAAACATGGATGAGATTATAGTCAATAGTAGATTAAATCAACATGATGAAGACATGCTTAAGGTTTCTGATACCTGCTGTGTGTGTTTAAAGGAAACAAGTGATGCATTTGCATGCAAAAATGTCGTCAAAAAATTCATACCTTTTGTGGCCATGCTACTAAAGATGATGAAATGGATATTTTGTTCACCCTTTGTTTCAAAACGGAAAATGCTAAAAAAAAAAAAAAATCGAAAAAAAAAAAAAAAAAATCCACTGCTTTTTTGGTAATTACTGTGCGAGTGCTTATTCCTGACATCGGCAAGCGGCGGGATGCCAATATATTGGCAGTTGTAATGAGTGTGACAGAGGATTTTTTTTACCGACTTGGAACTTCTGAAAAAATTTTAAAATAAATATATGCGAGATCGCAATTCTTTTTATGCCCTAAGAACTTGCTTAGAATTGAAGATAAATGTTTGCCACCTAACCCGGAAGATTGTCAGTCTCGCCCCTTTCCGCCTATTTTTTCACAACAATCTTTTTTTAGAATACTTTTTTACTCATTTAATCGTAAGTATATTTGAAGAGAATTACTGTAAAAATTAAGTTGTGTACAAAAGGGGGCGGGAACTAACAATCTTCCGGGTTAGGTTCGCAAGTATGAAGATATTCCTGACTGCGAAATATCTTCCTGTCAGTTGCAATTGCTCAGTCCAGTGGAAGTGGCCAAGGATTCATCAAATGTATGCGGAAAACAAAGTGCAAAAATATGAAATGTCTTTGCGTGAAAAAATATAATGAAATATAATTCAAGACTACCATGTTGCAACAAGTAGGTTAATTTTAATTTTTTGCATGAAAATTTTGTTTTTCTTAATAAGAAAGGCATACATTTTGTTTTGTAACACTTTCATTTTTCTTTACGAATTTTGAATATATATATATATATATTAATGGCACTCTCATTATCTTTTTCAGAATAATATTAGTATTTTTTAGGAATGTACGTCATTTAGAAAATAGCCTTATCAAGACCTTTTTTCATACTTTTCCTAAATAGCATTTGCCATAAAATAAAATGCCTAAGTGTTATATACAATGCCTAGGAAAAGCATGTAATAATTCTCCTATTTCATACTTTGCCTAAAAACGTCCGGCATTGTATACAATACCTAGGCATTCTATAAAATGCCAGCGTTTCATACTTTGCCGGTAACATATATAATAACAGTTAGAAAGTTGCTTTACATCCATGTTTTTAGGTGACTTATAAAAAGAGTTACAATTGATACTGTAATATTCATGATTTCTTACTGTAACACCCATGCCTTTCTAATAACTAATTTAAATTTTATTCAAATCTAATATTCAAGGTTTAGTAGTAATACAACCTAGACTTGCTTGACCACTTTATCAGAAATTCTGTAATCTACGAGCAGATATGCTAATATTTCTTTCATGATCCCTTTTTCTTGCAAGAAAAACAGATCATGAAAGATGACTGAGGTAAAATTCTGTAACTGACATCTAAAATCTAAATTATGGCTCTAGAAAAGATAGTTCCATGTCATCCTTATAAATTCTAGTCTCCTTTGAAAGCTATTTCTAGAAACCCCTATTAGAATTCTAGAGCGTTTGCCTATATTCTCGAGGGCAAAGTTATTTAAAAATCTCTGTAAATAAATGCGAATACAAGAGGCAGGTTTCACCAACCATAATCTTGGTTTATGACCCAATTCTAGAAAATCAAGCGAGAATTTCTCGCAATACAAAAGATTCAAAATATTCAGAATATTGTTTCAAAATCTGGAAATGTGTAGACTAGAAGTTCTCGATCATTTCGTCTCTTCAGTTTATTTGCGTGCCTTATGCGCATAGCTCGGAAATCTATATTTCTAGTTAAGGAATTTAGAAAATGACCACTTATTCATTCTAGATGAGGGCGGTATATATATATTTTTTTCTCAGTGTGGTCTCTGTCATTAAGTCTGTGTCTATCATTCTCATTTTTCAGATAGTTTTCTAACTCTCTTTGAATCTGCATTGCTTTTGTTTTTCTCTCTTATTCTCTCTCTCTCTCCCTTTATATCCAAAAACCAAACTTCGTAAAAATTTTATTTTATTTTATTTTATTTTATTTTATTTTATTTATTTATTTATTTATTTTTGACAATTTTCTACACAAATGTAAATTGCCTTTCAAGCATTAGCAATGTACAGTCGGTAACAAAAGTGTCCGAACACTAGCAAAAATTCCTACGTAAAAAATGTGCACATCCTACGGTTTTGTTAAATAAACCCTTATCAAATCATGTTCTTAGTCAGTCTAAGATCAGGATTCGGCAAGGATTTATTTAACAAAACCGTATGAAGTGTACTTTTTTTACATGGGAATTTTTGCTAGTGTTCGGACACTTTTGTTACCGACTGTACGCAAAAAAAAAAAAAAAAAAAAAAATGTAAGATTAATTTTATTAATTAAAAAATAATAATGATAATAATAAATCGAACCCTATAAGAATTTATTTTTAACTATTTTCTTTATTTCAATACACTGAGAAAAAAATCCTCTGACATCTAGAATGTAAATTGTGGCTCTGGTAAAAATAGTTCCATGTCACCCTTATAAATTCTAGTCCCCTTTGGAAGCGAGTTCTAGAAACCCCTATTAGAATTCTAGACCATTTGCCTATAACAGCGAGATCAAACTTATATAAAAATCTCTTCAAATAAATGGGCATACAAGAGCCGAGTTTTAGCAACTATAATCTTGACGTATGACCCAATTCTAGAAAATCAAGCCAGAATTTCTTGCAATGCAAAGGATTCAGAATATTCAGAACATTGTTTCCCATCTAGAAATGTATAACTAGAAATTCTCGATCATTTTATCTATTCAGCTTACTGGCCTGCCTTATACGCATAGCTCGGAAATCTATATTTCTAGTTTATTGATTTAGAAAATGATCACTTATTCGTTCTAGATGAAGGCGGTATATATATATATATTTTCTCTGTATACTTTTTATTTATACTTCGCTAATAACATGTAAAAATAATTTCACTGAAAGTTTTTTTTTTTCAAAGCTTATTGCTTTTGTTCTAATAAAATTGCAACTTGGTATGTGATTGAGCAATCCGAAATTAACCCCTCTTTTCCCAGAAAAAGCAAAACTTATTTATTCATTTAATTTATTTTTGTAGAATCAAAAATGCATAATTTATGAAAAATAACTTTTCCCGTCAAAGATTTTTCAATGTTTATATTTGCACGTGGAAATAAATTTTACTTTTCACGATTTGAGTTACTTACTAATTTATTTCTTTCACATAGGTAAAAAATTTGAAAGGCGCTTATTAAAACTTTCAGGTTTATATTTAAAACTTTATCCTTGCTATAAAAAGATATGAGCAACAAAAAAAAAAATGTAATTTTTATATAGCTAAAACTTTTAAAAGCCATATAAATTTTCGACGATAATCAATATCTGTAAAGCCGAAGAAACTAAAAATGGAAAGGGAGAAAAATGAAATACCTTTTTGAATCTTTTTTACTTCTATATTCGGAACAAGTTGTTGCCATTTTGAAATCTTGGATTCTTATACAATCGTTATTTCCTGTTACGAAACACCTTTGCTTGCTAAAATTCACCTTTTTCCTTTTCTTAAGTTCGATATATAAATTAAACTGCCGGCAAGAGATCTATATTTATTGTTATTATTAACGATTGTCTACTTCCACTTTTAAAAAATAACATGGTTTGAATATTGTAGAAAAATTTACTGCAATATCGGTATTGAATATTTATTAAAAAAAACTTGGCAAATGACCATCATAAATTGAAAAGCAAAAATAAAATGTGTTTTTGTAATTTATGATGAATACTTAATACGTTCTCATCCACAATGTTTAACATAGCATATTTAAGTTTCAGAAACAAAAGAGGGTTTATTTTCTTTTTTTTTTTTTTTTTTTTTTTTTTTTTTTTATTTATTTATTTATTTATTTATTTATTTTTTTTTTTGTATAAATTATGTCATATTGTTCAGAAAAATTAAAGTATTTTCTACTTTCGTAAAATTACAGTCACCTAATGTATTAAATTTAACTGAATTTTTTTTAACTTGACTTTAATAAAAACTTCGATGAAATTATTCTTTATGCAAAGTAGTTTCAATGACGATAAAATATGTAAGTATCAGAACTTAATAAAATCAGTTGAAATTCTGTGTTATAAAGTGTTTGCTGCTCAAGTTAAAAATGTTAGAACTTATTTGAAATCTCGAATTTTTATAATTGATATTTCCTGGTACATTTTTAGCAAACATCTCCGTAGATTATCCTTAGGATGTCCAAGGGATGTTCGCAGGATATTCTGAAGATATCTTGAAGAGAAAATGTGCTATATTGATACTTATAAATAAAATTCTTTACTTGAAAATTTCACTGCTTCCGGTCTTTAGTTCGATATACAAATTAGACTGTAGACGATAGGTTTATACAGAAAATCAGAAAATATCTCGTCAAAATTTAAAAAGGTTTAGAAAAGACAAATGTAAAAGTACAATGCGTGTCCGGAAGCGCTGCGTGAATGTGGTAGAGGGCGCTGTGTAGGGTAGTTGAAACCACTGAGCTGGAGAACAATTGGAGTAAATGCTTCCAATATCTTTACACAGTGTTCGTGCGTGCCAGTTTTTCTGCAATCATTTGCTGTACAGAGTCAAACCTTGCATGGCAGGCAACATTTCTCGGGTCGTCTATTACTATTATACACTTTAAAGAATTAAAATTTAAAATTGTAATATCATGTTTAGCATATTTTTGTTTGAACAGATAACCTTTACACAATTTTACTTTGAAATATAAAGATATCAAATGCTTTCTGTCGTGCAACGCTCGGAAGATAAACCTTCCAAAAACGGCACGCGAAAACCGGTCTAGCATTTCCTCCAGTTGTTCTTCAGCTCAGTGGTTGAAACAAGCCGGCAACTCGGAGGGCTGTCATTTTTTCTCTATTATTTCATACAGCATGCAGACAGCGCTTCACGAATATTAAATTAGCAGAAGTACATCTGAGATAACATTGTTTTTTTTTTACTTACAATTTATTACATTATGATGATTCTGAGTGAATATTTTATTACATATAAATTTGTTTGTGTTTGACGACATATAAGAATGAAAGACGTCAAAAAATACCTAAGTACACCGTTAACAATTTCAGTTCAAACTTGAACCACTATATGGAGTAAAGTTATAAGCAATACGATAATGTTGTTCAACCTCCCTGTTAAGTTTTCTACTTCTTGCGATTGAATTTAAATTGCACCAAAATTTGGAGCTATGTAGCATACATCCACTCACATGGGAATTATTAATCAGTAACATTTTAATTGAAACCAAACAAAGTTTAAATTAAAGAGCTTGACCGAAAACATAGGCTAACGTGCAAATTTTGTGCAGCAACTCACCCATGGGCCAAAATAAGACCCTAGAAAATTTAACCTCTTTTATCAAAAATAATAAAACAAAATTAGCGGGCAAAAAAGCGTGGCACAGTGCCAGAGTTTTTGCATAGCCTCCTTAACTAGATGCCTGTCGCGTAGCTCGGAAACTAGGCAACAGCTGAAGCGGTAAACAGCGCCTCCTAGTACAGATTATGGGGCGTGTTTATTCAACTGTCACCAATAATTTAAAGAAGTGATACATAATATATATAATCGAAGTTTCTTCGATTCTATTCGCCTTTTATGTATATCATATCCCACTTTTAAATATTTTTGGTAGCTGTTGAATAAAAGAGTAGCGCACTCTGTACCAGGTGGCGCTGTCTACCGCTTCAACTGTTGCCTAGTTTCCGAGCTACGCGACAGGCATCTAGTTAAGGAGGCTATGGTTTTTGACTTGAGAGAAGAAGGTCTTCAATTCGATCACCGTCTCGATTTTTGATTTTATTTATATAATTCTTTATTTAAAACATAATACAATATTTGGTTCAACATAAAATTTCCAAATCATGTTATAAGATTAAAACTGCAGCAACTTTAGTACCAAATTTTGGTTCAAACACCACATTTTTTTACAGTTTAACACAATCTATGCACAAAAGTGATTTCTGTAATTTCAAAATGTTTAGCAAATTGTATAAAACATACAAACACGAAAAAAAAAAAGTATTTTTTACTTGATATTTTTGTATAAAAGCAGCTTTCTTCCTTCCATTGAAAAAATTAATTTTGAAAAATGTGTATGCACATACATATACACGTTAAGTGCAAATACATTATTACATTTGCCTTTTAACGTAATCTAGGATTCTTTCCAAAATAATACCTAAATGAAAAATAACTATTTTGCTTGACAAATTGGCTTTTGCAATTGCTAAAAAACAGAAATGAAAAAAAGAATCGTAAAAAAGTGGCATTATT
Source organism: Salticus scenicus (assembly GCA_963930645.1). Taxonomy (NCBI): domain Eukaryota; kingdom Metazoa; phylum Arthropoda; class Arachnida; order Araneae; family Salticidae; genus Salticus; species Salticus scenicus. The sequence goes on from OZ005649.1 coordinate 17,987,557, forward strand.
TTTTTAAATGCATATCGGAATATCGATTTAAATACTTTTTATTCCGAATAGCACAAAATACATTGGTATAAATTCACCAGCGGTAACATGATAAAACTTTGCGGAAGTTTTTATCAGTTTTGATTTAATGGTAAACAATAGATTAAATTGATTACTTTGTTGTAAGGTGATACATATGTATAACTGTACGAGATTTACGATTTTCGCACTAGACGTAAAAAAGTGCAATATAAAACTTTATATATATATATATATTTTTTTTTTTTTTTTTTTTTTTTTTCCGATATCAAATTAGATAAAACTTTCTCTTTAACTGTCACAAGAGAATTATTTTGTTTCATGAACTGTATTGATATTCCCTGAGAAGAAACATAGAGAAAAAAGATGAAACAATATTAATTTTAAAGAAATTATTGGAATATTGATTCAAGTTTATTTTTTTATAACTTGTGCAAAGTATCTTACAGCAGATTTATTGGCAACAACTTATTAAGACTTTGAATAAGTTTTTTTTTTTTTTTTTTTTTTTTTTTTTTTGTCAATAAAAAAGCAGTAGATGGAATTTTTTCTTATTGCACAGGGGAATTTTATATCTATTATTATCGACAGATATAAATTATCAATAAATATCGATATGCATACGTATATATATATATATATATATATACATCAAAGTATAATACACACGCATACACAGATATTTATATTTATATATATATATGATAGATATCGTAATAAAATTTAACCTTAAATTTTAGCAATTAATAAATGCAAAACAATACCAACACAACAAAAATAGAATTGATTGTAACACTTATGTAAGACTGACACAAAAATGCTGCGATACAGATTAAGAACCAATAAGAGACAAAAACAATTTTAATTACTTACGCCGACGTGAATAATAATAATAAAAAAAGAACCATTAAACTTAATGACGGAGAAAGTAAATAAAGGACAATAGAAATAATAATTGGATAAAAATGCTTAAAATTTGAAGTATAAACGCTTCAGGGGGCATGTACTTCATGCTGTGAAAGCTGCATCGATTTTGCAAAACAATATAGCTAATCATAGCAATTTATATTGTTTCAGCCCCGATCGAGGCAACAAAACCATTCTGAATGAGAAATTAAATAAATTAGTAAATCAAATCATGAAGGAATCCAGAGAGAAGACTAGAAAAATGTAGAGTAGCCACATGTACAACTTTTACACAAACTGGAGAATAGGAAGATGCCAACAAATTATTGAAATTAAAAATAAAATCATTGCAAACAACGATTAATCGATAAAGAATTAGCGTCTGAGCATTTTCATTAACGATAAAATTCACTCAGTAATTATTTATTGAGTTAGTTAAATTATAATTTTAAGTTAGTTAAAATATAATTTAAATTGTATGTAAATCAATGAACATTAAAACTTTCATAGATAGGAAATTAATGATAGAAAACTTTAAGACAGCAGTGAGCAAGCACCACCTATATATGTACAGTCGGGTGGGAAAAAATCGCAGCACTCGCTGTAATTTCATTATTAATTAACGCAGAAAAATTTAAAAGACACCATTCAACAGGAAATTAAATGCACTTTTTGAAAATGCTGTCGAATTTTGAATTAGGGGTTATCTACATATTGAAATGAGCACCAACTTTGATTTTTCCAGTAGCAACACCCGATCTTGACTTCATATTCCAATTTCTGAGAGTCTGACAGTGCGGAAAAGTATACTGTTTGTATAGTAATATAAATAAAATTATTAGAAATCCAAGTTTTTTCTACACTCATATAGAAAGGACTTCAGTCTAGAGTTATAATGTTTTTGTGTGTATGACCTAAATAGAAAGGATCTGGGGAAAAAAAAATTATTTCTAAATCACTAAACCATTGAATATTTGAAATTATAGTAATGACAGCAAAACATTTGTTTCTCAAGATGTGGTTTTTAAGGACTAAAGCCCTTAAAACCACATTTTGGGTATTCTCCAAGTAGTGGTTCATTAAGAGTACTTGTTTATCGTATAGACCAGCAAGGCTACGACCTTGATGATTTTGGGAACGTTTAAACTGTCATAAATTTGTAAACTTTGAATAATAATAATAATAATAATAATAATAATAATAATAAATGAAGAATATTTTGAATTAATTTTTAAAACAATACTTTATAAAAGTTTTACTTCTAAATGCAACTCAAAGCAATCGAAGATTGTTATTTCATTCAATGTATGTTTATAGTTTACCCTTGCTTTGCATTGTTTTTCTATTTAAAAGATAATTATTTTTCCTCTCATATAATGGGTCAGAAATTCCGATGGCTTTCATGCAAAGCACGTAATAGATAATCCCCCCCCCCCACCCACCCACCCCAAAAAAAAAAAAAAAAAAATTGCTGAATTGGTGTAAAAAAAAAAAAAAAAAAAAAAAGATTAGTTTCTTTTTAAAAAAAAATCAAATAGCAAATAAACTAAAGTAAGTAACTTAAAAAAAGGCAGTAATGCACAATTTAATTTACTTATTATGATTTTTCCGTCTTGATCCAAAATAATTTAATAAAGATTGAAAGGCAAATGTTAATGGGTGTTAGAAATTCTTGTAGACTATGCAAATTTGCATAGAAAAATCAGGATTTCATATACAAAAAGAGACTATGTTTTCTTCAAGAAAACATTCGAATAAAGAAGTTTTTCATTAGACCTATTATTAAATAATAATAATAAATAAATAAATGCAGGTACTGACATTATTTTTCTTATGCATCTAATAAAGTAAATTTAATTATGTGCAGTTAAAAATATTTAACACCAAATAAAAGTAGAAGTAGTCTCAATTCCCATAACGAAATATATATTAGTCAGTATAAAGAGAAATTGAAAGAGTTTATAGTTTTCCTATTTGTGGTCATAACTATCCCCAATTTTTTCCTAATTCTGTGCTTCAATAACATTGAATTATTTTTAACATTAACTATTTATATTCTAAATACTTGAAGTAAAAAGGACAATAGTGGCATTTTTTAAAATAATACATTTACTGCATCATACAGGTAATATTTTTACCAGCGTTTGTCCTTTATTACGTATAACATAGCATAATTTCCTCAATACTCGGACGTTCTATTATGCGCTAATCAGAAATCGAGTCACGATCTACACTCAGAAGCGAAAATCTAATATATATATATACATATATATATATATATATATATATATATATATATATATATATATATATATATATATATATATGTCCAGTATGTAATACAAAAGTCACGAATTTAATGCCATTAAGTTTTTCACGTAATATTTTTTTTCTTCCAGACACATAAAAATAATTTATGAGATTAATATGTTGTAAAAATACAAAATGGTACTTCTAAATTTTTCTTATTGTTTGATTTAATCTTTATGTATTACAGATATTACACGTAAAAAGGAAATTTAATAGAAATGTACATTTTCGTTGTTTCTAAGTTAAATATATATATATATATATATATATTATGCTATGGCCATCACGCATATTTTTCTTCTTCTATATAAATATTCTATATAATAGTTTCTGTGCATATAATATATCGGTCAACATGAAAAAAAAAAAATAATAATAAATCAAGATGGCTTCTCGCAAGCAATAAAAAATTTACAAATTTATACAATAAATGCTTTTTATAACCATTCAGAAAATCGTAGAAAGTGAGTAAATAAAGCGCCATCTGTCGACCAATATACAACTGAATTAAATCAGAATGGTATTTTTTGATAGACTCTATAGTATCTGAGATATAGCTTTCTCATAAACGTAGATTAATTCAGAATAGCAGCGTTACCGGTAAAATGATAAGACATCTAAATTAAAACAGCACAGTTTTTAATACGAGTGATCTCGCACATCAAGTTTGGGGCATTTATGCTTGAAGAATTATGCCTGTTGGGGCATTTATACAGTAGCTGGGATATAGTCTTTCCATAGATGAAAGATGCACTGAGGAAAAAAAATATACCGCTTTCATTTAGAACGAATAAGTGGTCACTTTCTAAATCCCTAAATTACAAATATAGATTTCCGAGCTATGCGTATAAGGCACGCCAATAAGTTGAATAGACGAAATGATCGAGAATTTCTAGTCTATACATTTCTAGATGGTGAAACAATATTCTTGATATTCTGAATTCTTTGTATGGCGAGAAATTCTAGCTTGATTTTCTAGAATTGGGTCATAAACCAAGATTATTGTTGCTAAAACTCGCCTCTTGTATACACATTTATTTGCAGAGATTTTTAACCTCGATAATATAGGCAAACGCTCTAGAATTCCAATAGGGGTTTTTAGAACTCGCTTTCAAAGGGGACTAGAATTTATAAGGATGACATGGAACTATTTTTTCCAGAGCCATAAACTAGATTTTAGATGTTAGTTACAGAAATTTTTCTCAGTGTGTTGTAGTAAAGCAGTGCCACCAGCTGGACAATATATGTCAAATGCTAATCTAAACTATTTTTTTTTTTTAAGTTCCAACCAAATATAATTTTTTGTAAATTTCTATTAATTATTTTCGGAGATATAGCGCATACAAAAGTTTTGATAAACACATACATACATTTTCTAAAAATTGTCAAATCGTTTTTACTGTATCTCAAAACGCGTAAATTCGTCAGAAAGCAGAAATCCAAATATTGAAGAATCCATTACTGTCTTTCTTCATGTGAAGGAAAGTATAAAAAATAAAATTAAAAACTTAATGTTACTAAAAATTTTCATTTTTTGTAATGCGTAAGAATAATAACAATATTAAACATTTTCAAATAAATGATAAAATATTAAGAAAGCATTTTTATATAAAAGGATCTATTTTGCCTTTAATAATAATCAATTCTAAAAATTTCTCTGATTCGTTAAAAAAAGTAAATAATAAGTAATAATTATTTAAAAAAAAATAATAATAAAATCTGTGTTATAGGCATTACAAAATTTTATCCTACATTTTTTTACACAAATTCATGAATTACAAATTATTCATTATTTATTATTATTATTATTATTATTATTATTATTATTATAGATACATATATATATATTATTTTATTTCATGATGAATGTAATTTTTTGTTATACTTCAGAGAAGTATAACAAAAATGTTTTCAAAAATGTTGAAAGAAAGTTTATTTTGTACCGCATAAATGCTTTGTTGTTGTTAAAAAATAATAGTAATAATATAAATAATAATAATTAATTCTATTTTAAATTATCACAGATCTATGGTTCAACCATACGTTTTAAAAGTTTTGACGAGTTTCTTCCTTTTTATTTCCTTTATTTCCTTTTCTTTTTTTTTTCTTTCTGTTTCAAAGATATTCATATTGAAAATTTATGCTCCCCGGGTTGGGGAGGGGGTGCATCTCCCAGGGAGCAGTGATTGACACTATGTGTATGAATAGTGTAAAGTTATAAAAGTAAAAATTCTAAATAACCAAACATAATATATGCCCCGATGCTATTACGATATTAATTAAGATTGAAGGTTATTTCGCCAAAGTTTGAAAAATAAAATCATATTGTGAAAAAATTTGTATATAAAATATATTCTCTCTTTCACTCAGAATACGATAGTATTCTATACTGATTTTCTTAAACATAATATAATCATTTTGTTCCAATTGTATTTCATTGCAGAAATATATATATATGTATGTATATAATTTTTCAGAAATCTGTATTCATGTTCTGTCCAGTTCTTCATGTGATACTTGCTTTCATGTTTTGCTACGTTTGAAAAAATTTTCAATATATATATATAATATATATATATATATATATATATAAATTAAGTTGGTTATGTATTAAAATCAAATTACAAAGTTCAAAATTTTTTTAAAGTTATATATATAGGTTTCAATAATAAATTACATTTTGAAAAAGGAAGGGAAGTGTTAAATAAAACTTATCCTCCTTATTTCGTATCATATTCATATATAAAATATTTTATTTTTTATACATTTTATTTTTCTTTATTTCGTTTTTTTTTTTTTTTTTTTTTTTTTTTTTTTTTTTTGAGAAATGATGGTGATATTTTTTGCTAGAGTGCGAAACACGAAGCCATGAAAAGTAAAGTATCTAAATAATTTAACTCAATATACCGCATGTTTCAATTTGCTTGATTAAAGGACTACTTTTTTGAACTATTGATATTAGAGCTGTACTTCCAGCTAAAAAAATATTTTATGCATTAAATTAAGATTACAAAGTTTAAAAATTATTAAAAGTTATTTATATATGTTTAAATAATAAATTACAGTTTGAAAAAGAAAGTTTTAAACAGAAATTATAATTCTTATTTAGTATCATATCCATGTATAAAATATTTTATTTTTTGTTTTTTTATTTTGTTTTTTGAGCAATTTTCAACTCTAAAAAGTCCTTTTTCTAAGTAATATAATGATGACGAGATTTTGTGCTTGGGTAAGAAACACGAAGCCTTGAAAAGCAAAGTATCTAAATAATTTAACTCAATATACCGGGTGTTTCAATTTGTTTGATTAAGGGGCTACTTTTTTTAACTCTTGACATTAGAGCTGTACTTCCAGCTACAAAAATATTTTATGCATTAAGATAAAATTACAAAGTTAAAAAAAATTATTAAAAGTTATTTATATATGCTTCAATGATAAATCACATTTTGAAAAAGGAAGTGTTAAATAAAACTTATCCTTCTTATTTAGTGTCATATTCATGTATGAAATATTTTATTTTTTATACAATTTTATTTTTTCTTATTTGTTTTTTGAGCAAGTTTAAATTCTACAATGTTTTGTTTCTAAGTAATATAATGATGATGAGAGTTTGTGCTTGAGTAAAAAACACGAAGCCAATGAAAAGTAAAGTATCTAAATAATTTAACTCAATATACCGGGTGTTTGAATTTGTTTGATTAAAGGACTACTTTTTTTTTTTTTTAACTATTGATATTAGAACTGTATTTCCAATTACAAAAATATTCCATTGATATGCAATTACTTTTTATTTCACATATATTAAAAAGAGCTGCATATTAAAAATGAAGGAAAAAAAATAATATTTTATGAAGACCTTATGTAAAAAAAAAAGTAAAATTAGTAAATTGAAGCCCTGTCATTGAAAAGTAATTTACAAAATGCATATGTTTTAGAACATAATATTTAATAAGATATTTAAGATTAAAAAATGAACGTATTTTTGGCAAATTATTGCTGTTTTAGCGCGTAAAAGATCATTTAGAAATTTCTAACTGAGCGTTCTACGCAAATAGGATAAAATTTACTTAAAATTTTTTTATAGAATAAAATGAATGGTTGTGAAATTTTTGTATATAAAAGCGGAATTTAAAATAATATTCATTAGATAATGAATAGTTCTATAAATTCTAATAGTTCTATAAATTAATAGTTCCGATAGAAAAGCACGTAATTGACTGTCGACAGTCGGTGAAGATTTGTATTTTATGGTCTTAAGATAATAGTGCTTCGATAAGTTCCTTATAATCGATGGCGTTGATTCTTGACTTTAGCTCAAATTTGAAATTTCCATAACAGTACATTTTTTCTTAACCTTTAAACGATTACGTTATTGTCGAGAAAATTGTCATAAACGTGCCTAATTGTTATACAAGAATATTGTATTAAAATAAGTGCATGAAGGACGTCGCATCTAAAATAAGCCAACTAACTCCTAATTCGTTGCACTTCTGTTATTATCTTGTATGCAAAATAAGAAAACAATACCGGGAAGGAGATATACAGGGTAAGTCAAAATTAATATAGCGATTACAAACAGCTATAAATATTTAATGGAAAAGGATTTATCGATAAGATTAACACAGAATGTAGACGGAACTCCAAAATTTTGTGTACATACGTCATAGATCTTCTATGTGACTTCCTTTGGTCACACGGACAACATCTAGACGGTAGTCCATTTCACGCCATACATTCTGAAGCATTTGTTCAGTCAAAGACGCAAGCGCATTACAAATGCGTACTTTGAGTTCTTCAATTGTTTTGGGCATGGGAATCACATACACCCTGTCTTCCACATAAACCCATAGATAAAAATCGCAGGGTCTCAAAGTACGCATTTGTAATGCGCTTGCATCGGTGACTGCAGACATGCTTCAGAATGTATGGAGTGAAATGGACAACCGTCTAGATGTTGTCCGTGTGACCAAGGGAAGTCACATAGAACATCTATGACATAGAACATCTATGTACACAAAATTTTGGAGTTCCGTCTACATTCTGTGTTAATCTTATCGACAAATTCTTTTTCATTAAATAGTTATAGCCGTTTTTAATCGCTATATTCATTTTGACTTACCCTGTATATTCCAATCAACATTTTTGGTATATCATATTTTAACGTTTCATCCCGAAAATATCATGAGCATGAAAAAAAATAAAGGGCGAAATTTGAGTTTGTGATGTTGACCGGGGCGAAGAGGAAGGGGTTAATAAAACGAATAAAGGGAATTAAGAGCGGACAATACTACCTAATCTCGCCGGCAGCCTTGGCACATGTTATTCAATGGGAAAATTTGATTACATAATTACTAATTACCTAATGTATATTTTTCAATTCTGTTTTCACATTTAGAAAATTCATAAGCGTTAAATTAGTACTTGTTTTCCAAAAATTGATTTTTTAAAATTTTAGTATTTCATTTTGCGACTAGAAAATGAGAAAAATGCATTTTGTGAAAAATCGCATTTTTGAACTCAAAATTAAAATGTAAAAATTTAAAAAAATGAATTTTTCAAAAATGAGTACTCATTTAACGGTTACAATTTTTCTGACTGCGAAAACAGAATTAAAAATATACATTAGGCAATGTGTAATTGTCGCAACAAATTTTCCCATAGAATAACATTGGCTACGGCTGTCCGCGGGATTAGGTATTGTCCCCTCTTAAGTGAAAAATTCCTCTTAATTTTAGTAATCACTCAGCATTCAACACAAAACAATGCTCTTAAATGCTGTTTTACGATGTAATCATCGGATAGTTGCATATGTACAGCATTGAGATTTATCCTGAATAGTTTTTCAAAGGTTATTTTGAAAAACTATCACAACTAAAAAATGATTACCATGTAAAAGAACTCATTATTAATACAAAAAATCATTTCGTCTTACTTCTTGTTAGAACAAATTATTATAAAGACCCTTTTCATAATAATTTAATTGTTTGATACTATATTCTAATACATAATATTCTAATCATGAACATAAAAGATGAAAAAAAAAAAAGAAAGAAAGAACTGAGTTTACCTTTTTTTTTTTCTTTTAATGTATTTACGCACTTTTACATCTTTCTTGTTTTTGTGGTTCGGGCATTAAAAGTTATGAATTCATTAGCATTAAGCTCATAACTTAAGTGAAAAGCATACAATTTGCTCACAGAATTCGTGTACTGTTAATAAGAAGTTACGAACCAGTAAGCTTCTATTAATTTATATGATATCTTCTAATTTTGATATTTTTTCATGTATTCATATTTTGGTAATTTTCTATAAGTTTATATATATATATATATATATATATATATATATATATATATATATATATATATATATATAATTTTATTTAATAATCATCGACTTAATGCTGAGGGCAGTCTTTTAACATATTATATTTATAATATTATATTAATTACATATAATAATACTCATAAAAAAAAAAAAAAAAAAAAAAAAAACTTTTAAAAAAGTAGCAATACAGAGAGAAATATAATCATCATAAAAATTCTTTTATTTCCAAATATTTTTCATTTTACTGTATTTTCGAAATTTGTTGCATACTAGAATATTCCGTTTATTACAACACAGTCATACTGACATTATTTTCTGACATTATTTTTATACAATATAAAGTGAAAATGTAAAGAATTGTAAGACGTCAAGATATGGAAAGCTATCTTAGATTATCTTCCAATTAGATTACAACGATAAAAATTTTCAAAAAACTGTCTTCGAAATTGGAAGACGATTTGAATTTAAAAAGAAAAAGTCGGATTACTAAGCCATTTATATAAACCACAGATGATAGCAATCTTAGAATATCGTCCAATTAGATTACAACGATAAAAATCTTCAAAAAACTGTCTTCGAAATTGGAAGACGATTTGAATTAAAAAAGAAACTGTCGGATTACTAAGACATTTATATAAACCACAGATACTTAGGAATCTTTTCTTTCATGTGCATTTGGTGGGCTGCACGTTAGAAATATTTAAACATAATCCTGTTATCAAAAATGTTAAATTATTGTTAACAATCGTAGCAATAAATATACCATGATTGAATGAAAAATCAGAAATTTTATGTCACTTGATTAATACCAAATCAATTAACCAAACTAGGTTGGTCAAATTCAACTATACAAACTAGATTATAACGAATCTTTCAGTATGACTTAATGATTTTTAGTCGTTTAAGGGTTCCTATATTTGTTATTAATGTATATAAAACAATGAATGCCTGGATTAAGCAAATAAACATTCAACTGAAGGTTTGGAATTGCTGCATTGTTTCTGTTAATTTCCTTCACTATGTTTGTTCACCTGTCTTGACGGTTTGATTATGTATCGAAAGATTACGATTTTATATTTTGACTGAAACGTTCGACTGATTAAAGAAATAAACATTCGACTGAAGGTTTGGAATTGTTAACTTGTTTTAGTTAATTTCCTTCTCTATGTGTATTCACTTGTCTTGGCGGTTTGATTATGTACCGAAGGGTTAAGATTTTAAATTTTGACTGAAACGTTCGTTATATGTCATGGTACTTTATGTGGTAGTCTGGTTAAAACACTTTATATACTTACAATGTAATTATATAAAGTGTTCCATACTTACATTGTAATTATTGTAAGTATACATTACATTGTAAGTATACATTGTAAGTATACTAATTTATTACTTTCTTAAACTTTCTACATAAAAATTTATAAATTTTCAGAAACCATTCATAGTTTAAAAAAATAACTGAAAAAAGCTATTTATTAAGTATTAATTATTTTTTATTTTATTTATTTATTTATTCAATTATTTACTTATTTACAAAAAATGAATAAATAAATAAAATAAACTATTTTTTGCGATTAAAGGGGAAAACTCATTAAGTTAAATTATACCTTTTTTTTTCGGAATTTTCCTAATAAATTTACTGGACACTCTTCTTTTAACAAGAAGATGAAAACAATTTTGCAAGCCTTTCCTAGAATTTTTCCTGGTAGAGAAGTTCTTAATTTGAGACAAATTTTTTTACAGTGCGTATTTTTCCCCTCTTTCTCTTTTAAGATGAATATAAATCGAAATTTTCTATCTCATATCATTTCATGTAAATTTGTATCGAATTTTATTATAATGAGCTCCAATATTTACTGAAATAAAATTCCAAATACTGGAAGGATTGCTATTGTGAAGCATAATCGCATTAGAGACCTATTTTGTGTACCACGGTTTTCAAAATTTATCATTTTACCTAACGAAAGATTAGATTCTATATTTTTATTAAAACGTACTTTCGTATTTTATTGTACTTTCTATGATATTAGGACGAAATACTTCATATATTTACAATGTAAATATGTCAAAATTCCAGTCTTAAAAACCTCGCAACATAAAATATATTTAAACTTCGGATATCTCATTTAAAATTTTATTCTTCTTTTTAAGTAGATTTGAAGTACGTTACCTTTCTTTTTAGATTGACGGAAAGATTAATTCTATATTTAAGAATTCATTATTTAATGTGAACATTGAACCGTTAAAAACCCATTTAGAAAGGATTTTCTACTTTTGCATAACTGAATTAAGTAAAGATATGCTGCATTCATCAAATTATTATAACTTCAAGGTCCTCAAGAGAACATTTGCCCCAGAGTATCACATAGTATTGATTTCTTTCTGTACGAGTTTCAATGTTTTGACTCAAGATTTAGTTTTATTTTTCGATTTTTCTTTTTTTTCTTTTTTTTTTTTCTCTCTCGAAAAGAAATAAATTACCTGAATATAGCTTTTGATTCATATCATTTATTCTCTTCAGTATTAATAGTTATTGAGAGTATATTTTTTCTTATTAGAGTTATTTAAAACTAAAAACTCATAATTAAGGAAATATATTTTATAAATAGAAATATATTCAGTCTGAAAAATATAACGTTCCCAATTATTATTATTATTATTATTATTTACAACTTTTAAGTTTTTGTAGTTTATATTTAAACAATTCAATTTTTAGTTCTTTATGCTTCTACTTTAAGTTTAATTTTGGTTTTTATGTCTGTATGTACTTTAATAATAGTTCCGAAAACAAAGTTATTTATTTATTTTTTTTAATATATATATATATTTTTTTTATAAAAAATGAATTCTATGTGTCTCTTTTCTGCATGAATTTATTAATATTAAACTATTACAAAATAGATATTTTTATTCTTCTTTAGTTTATCTAAATATATTAATGTTTAAATTTATGCCTTAAATAATCTCATGAAATATATATTTGCATACTGAAACCTTTGAAAGTTTTTGACCTTACACTCATTATTTAATTATCATTTTTAAACTTTTATATTTTTTTATATAAAACAATAAATGTAAAAGAAAGAGTGTTTTGTTTTGTAAACTTAACTACCTATTCTTAATAAGTCTTTTTTTTTAATACACACACACACACACACACACACACACACACACACACACGCACACACACATATGTATATATATATATATATATTGTGTATGTGTGTTGAGTTAATTAATAATTGCAATTAGGAACAAAATTCTATTTAAATATTTTAGGAATTCATATAACAAATAAATAAGTAACATGCACTGAATATAAGTTTAAAGGAAAATAAGTTTTAAGAATTAAATAAACTTTAAATGAATCTCTCTATTTCTCCAAATTTTGATGTTTTTTTTAACACAGTAAAGCACCGTTTATACGTCTTTTACACTTATAAGTCCTTTTAGTGAAATCCCGATTCATTCCTATTCATTTTAATGCAAAAATTCTTCGTTTATACGTCGCTAATATCGGTTATACGTCTTTTCCATTTTACTACAATTCATAAAATTTCTCGACCTGTCATTATTTTCCATTATAAATAAGACGGATTTTTCCTGGAAAGCATTTTAAATGGAGGAACACGGGAAAGATCAAAGAATACTGATCAAAGAATCAATTGAATTCACAGTAGAATTTTTAATACTCACAGGCGAGCAGCAAATCAGACGAATATTAAAGATTTTTAATGTTATTAAATAACTATCTGTATGGACATAAATCGTATGCTTATTATTAAAGATACGCAATATATATAATTAATATTCAAAATGTGTTCATATAGTTCTGAAGAAATGTAATATAATACTCAATATATGATATATGCAATTAGTAACCAGTCATGCATTAATAGTATAATTTGTCTCACTTTTTATAATAATTTTGCTTTTAAATTAATTATTGTAATTAAAAATATATAATAATACACATTTACTAACTTAAGAAACTTTATTAATTAGTATTTTCATACAAATGTTGCTTAAGTGTCATTAAATTTGTTGTAATCAAAGTGTTATTATTAAAATTTCAATTATACGTCTTTTCATTTATACGTCCTTTTACGTCAGTTCCTTGAAAAACGTCTTAACGGTGCTTTACTGTATTAAATTTTGTAAATATTAAACTAAATCAAAAAACATTAAACTTTTCTCGAAAAATACAAAGTTAGATAGCTTCCATTTATTAATTTATAATTTTCTCCTCTTCCTTTCTAGGACACAACCATTGGTCGAGAGCTTTTACTGTTTAAGCTGGTAGACGGAAAGAGCCAGATTCGACCCCAGGTCGCGTTCGTAACCTAGCCATTCGGATTTTTCCGTGCATTTCTCCGAATCTAACTGAAATACAAGCTATGACCCCTTAAAATGAATCCGATGGAGGACATTCTACCCGGACCTAGGATTCGAGTGCAGTCAACTTTCGTTAATTCCGAACTTACATCTCTTTTATTAATATATATATATATATATATATATATATATATATATATATATTATTAATTTGTCATGAAAAAAATATATATATAAAAAAATTATAAGTAGCAATGCTCGCTTGAATATATTTTTTTTATAAAATGTTCTTTATAATTAAATTTAACACATAAACCTTATCCCTGCAAATATTTATAAATTTGATTTGCACTTTGATTTATATTTTTCACCATGTTTTTATTAGCTTTTATTCTTGTTTGTTTGTTTGTTTGCCCGGTACAAACCTTGCAATCGAATTTTGACTAACTTCTCTACATTTGAAACTTTCAGGATTGCTCAGAACCCAGTGGCAACACAATACTTCGAAGTCCGATTTTCAAATTTTTTGATTAGTTTTCATATAATTAATTAAAATATGAAAATAATAACATCCTAATAGCGTTAAAATAGCCATTAAAATATTAGCTATAATTTAATGGTTGCCAAAAAAAAAATTACGGGTTCATTTTCTTTCGACATAAAAATAAATACATTTAATTAAACGTGAACTTTAAAAAATTATAAAAAGTTAAATGATGCATCTCACAAAAATTGACGTCATATCACTTTAAAATATTTATGCACATTGATAAGAGCTCTATGATTCATCAGAAAATTTAAAACATGGTATGTAAAACGTTTTTTTTTTTTTTTTTAATCTTATAATTATTTATGTTCAATTAATTTGTCAACTTAAATAACAAATATATAACCCAAAAACAATTAAAAGTGAAACAAATTTCATTATTTATAAATATTTCTATTATATATAAAAGTATAACTTTTACAATATATTATTTTTCTAAAGGAATCTAACGTATATGATTTAATTTTCTGATTTATTTAAAACCTTAAAACGTGTTAAAGAAATACTAAACTATGAAACTTCTCTATGCTTATATAAATACTTTTTTTTTCCGTTGCGGGATTTTTTTTTTTTTTTTTTCCCTTATCAAGTTTTGGTATTAGTTCTACTTGAAACAACTGCTACAAAAATAGTTTAAACACTGTTTTAAAATGTTTCTTTAAACAGTTTTAAAACTGTAAACAAACTTATGTTTAGACTAAGATTATTCAGATTTATTGTGAATTACAAAATGATAAAAATAAAGCTATGTAATTGAACTTTAATTGTCAATAAAGTTTACAACCATTACATTTTCAATAAATTGAAATATCTATAAACAATCCTTAAAATATATGATTAACAATCCGTAACTCTTCTAGAGGAAAGCCATCTTATGTAACTCATGTTTCTATATATAGATCACCGGTCCCGTTTATTCCCCATACAAAATGTAAATATGATTAAATTTATCTAAACGTTCATAATATGTACTTTTCAAAATGATTAGCGCGAAAAAGCTTAAGTCAACAAAATATCACTTTTAAACACTTTTTTTTTTTCAAAAATATATTAAACAAATATACATAGATTATGTTATATATATTTATAAGAAATTCTTTTAACTTATTACTGAAGGAAAAGTAATTACAAATTATAAGTAATTACAATTATAATAAGTCAATACAGTTCGTTAAATTATAAAACTTAAAAGTATTAGTGAAGTGTGACGTACCTTTCGTTGAAGTTCCCAAACTTTTGACAGTCGAATAAACCTCACGTGAAACGGAAAATTTAAACTGCATCCGTTACAGAATGTTTAGAGAGGGGCATCTGATGATGTTTCAGAGCTTCTCGGTGCTCCCTAAAGAATCAATATTTTCACTTGGCGTTAAGGGTTGCTGGAATATTAGACCGTCTATTTCGCCAATGTCTCAGCCAAAATTATTCACAATTGAAACATGAATTTAAAAAAATAAAAAAAGCAACAAGTTGCCAATTTTAAAAATTGTACAAAAAAAGTTAAAATGTATTATAAATGTACATTTTGTTCCAATTTTAAATACATTATATATTTTGGTCACTTTTATAACTTGCTGCAAAAAAGAAAAATTACAAGAAAAAAAAAAAAAAAGTTAGATAAGAAATCAGTTATCGGTCAAAAATCAAATGGTTATAAAACTGATCTTGAATAAAATCTTCCAGATAATTAAAATGATTTATACTGATTTTAAAATAATTTTCATTTAATAAATCTCATTTTCTGCTTTTTTTTTTTTTTTTTTATCCAAATATGTCTTTAAAAGTTTTTATATTAAGAATATATTATCATCTGTTTCTTTAAATGCATTGTGAACACAACTTATCAACTCTTGATAAATTAGGAATATGTCTGTCGGATCATCTGACTGTTCGTCTGGATCTCTCATTAACGTACATATTGTTAGACTAGCTTTAAAGTCATTATGTTATCCAAATTTACTACAGAATATTTCTTACTGAAAATGGCATAAATCTCACGGCTTGTTTTTGACCGGAGATTCACAAAAACGTTTACAGAAACATCATAATCTATAAATGGTGCTATGCCTAGTGTAAATGATTCGCTTTTAGGAGAAAACCAAATTATTCATATACATGATAGTGTATAAGTAGAAATATACAGGGCTGAACAAAAGCCATCATTCCATGCTTTTCCTTAAAAAATAAAACTATAAATATTGGTTTTCTGATATTTTATTCTTCGTAATTTAAAACAAAATGCATTTTAAGTTGTCAAAAGGGCGATAAAATAAACTGAATGTCAAGTAATGGTTAGCGAATACGTACAGCAAGAAAATGTTGCATAATATATGCCGACTAAATGATTTCTTTTATTTATTATTAGAAATATATCACTGATAATTATTTAATTGATAAATCAATATGTATGCCAATACCTCACATTTTTTTTTTTTTTTTCAAGATGTAAATTAGTTGAAATTTAAATATATCTGAATTGACGAAATAAATTTCGTGAAAAAAAAAAATAAATAAATAAAATGAATAAAAAGAATAAATGAATAAAAAGAATAAAACCTGTTCAAAAAAATTAATAAAATAATAAAGTTCATAAAGTAATAATAAAGTTTTAATAAAACTTCAAAACTTTTATGAAATTCATTCAATAAGTCTATTTCTAAAATTGTGATACTTATATAATTTTTATACAATTGCTCAATTTATTACAACTAGCAGGCTACGCCCGCTTCGCTGGCCACTATATTTAAATGAATCTTCAAAAGAATTGGATCATTATTTATTTTTCACATCACATTATAAATAAAAACTAAAATAATTACATTGGAATCGCTCTAGACCTCGCATCGGGTACTCGCTGACTACGGCAGCTCTTTCTCTGCCCGCACTGTATCGGGAGCAGGTTCCCACTGCCTGCAGAAATCTCTTTCCTATATATTTCAATATGGGTATTTATTGACGATAGGTGGGTCTGCCATTATTTAAGAACTACGATTTTAAAGATAAGTGTATCTCAGCGTCTATTAAATATTTTAGTTTTTGAACCAAGGATTTTATTGCTCATGCTATTTACAATGTATTACAATTTGATTCCGACCAATGTAATGAAATAAAATAAAAAGTAGATTTTCTTTTAGAAGGAATTAAATACATAAAAAACAAATAAATTCCAATCAGTTTAATCCTTTCTACTATATACTACCATTATTTCCTGACAAATACTATAAATTAGAAAAAAAAAACTTTTAAAGAAATTAAATTAACAAATGAAAAATAATTGTTGTTATACTACAAAAATTATGCATAAACATAACTGTTATAAATACGTTTTTAAATTTTAAATTTAACATATTTAATTTTTTCTACTGCATTACCATTTTATTTTCAATAAATATAATAAATTAAAAAGAGAAAAAAGATTCGCCCTCAAATAAATGTATTAAATAAAAAATAAATTGCATAATATAGCCGTTGCTAAGATACGCAGACGATTACAACCGAAGAATAAATTCATGAAAAATGAAACATAAAAGCCAATGTTTAAAATCGAAAAAACATTAATTTCAAAAATTCAAATTCGAAATTCGAAAAAATCTCGATGAGGTGCACACCTGCAGGGTCCCAGGTACCTATATGCCAAATTTGGAAGCTCTGCGATCAGTAGTGTGTAGTATTGTTCATGTTTAGATAAATGTATTTATTTTCCTGTTGGAAAAAAAAATAAACTCTTTTTTTTTTTTTTTTTTTTTTTTTTTTGGCAACAATTAAATTATGGATTAAATTTCAATGGCGAATTTTTTGCTATTATTGGCTTATTATTTTCATATTTTTATTAATTAAAAGGAAACTTAACAGAAATTCGAAATTCTGACTTCGATGTGCACAATGATCCTTCGGGGGGCACCTTTGTGTTAAATCTCGTGACTGTCCGAGCTACCGTTTTCGAGAACAGTGAAATATATATACAAATATTGCTCGCTTAATAGTATAAGATTTAATCTATGGGTGTTATTTGGTTTAAATTATTAGTAGACAGCCTATTTCCTACTTGATAAATTGAATTTTATTTTAATTTAATAATTTAAATTTAATAATTTAATAACTAAATTTCGTAAACATTTTTAAAGTATTAAAATAAATTTAAAAGACTGTGGTTTCATTTATGTTCAACGAATATATTTCAGTAGATTTAGTTTGTATAATTAAGGCAGTAATTTTATACAAAACGACTAAAAATGGTTTTTCAACTTATTCCGAAAATAATTTTAAGATTTAAAACTTTCTAATTATGTTTAAATGAAATATTAAAGTGTTTTATTTAAGGGGACTGGGACGGTAAATAACTTCAAAACTTCGTTTTTTCAATTAGTGAATTAAAAAATAGTACAGATTCTGCAGAATATAAATATATATAATTTATTGCTTCGGATTTTTTTCCCCTTTATTATTTGACCATGGTTCGACAGAAAAAGTTTGGCAGAAGAAAGTTCCATGGCAATCAGTTCCTAAAAGTTTTTGTTAAAAATGCAGAGAAACTGAACTTGAGTGAATTATCCAAATTAAAAAAAAAAAAAAAAAAAAAAAAAAAGTACAGAAAAAGCATGTAGGGGAAAAAAAAACAAAAAACGGAGTGTTAGGACAAAATGACTATGAACAGGAATGTTTTAATTATATATGAGAATTTAAACTTGAAGAGCTTAAAATGTTTTTTGCATTTTTCTCAATATGTTATTTTTCTGTATATTGGTACACTTTGTGAAAAATCTGTTGAAAGTAGGCCATTGAAATTTTAGAGGGAAGTAGAATAAGTGTCTCTGCATATAGTGAACCCGTTTTTTTATGTATAAACCTTGCATTATTTTTTAAAACAGCAAATATATGTGTTCAAAAATGCATATTTCTAATAACTAAAATTAGCAATTTTTTTATTAAAAAAAAAAAAAAAAAAAAAAAAAAGAGCAACAAAACATAAAATAGGTTCAGTACATAAACAAAAGTATTTTCTATCATCATACATGATTTCAATGTTAGATTTTAATGAATTTTTTAGAAAAGTGTACCAAAATGAATAAAGTGAAAAAATCCTTAAGAGTAAAATATGTATGTTTACAGTGCTATTACAAAAAAACTGAAACGCATAAAAGTAAATAATTTGCATCAAATATTTCTTGAACTTCTTGTTATAATATCTCATAAAAAATTTATATTGATACGTGCATGATTAAAAAAGATATGGCTATTAAAGCAACGAGCTAAATTTCCCACTTCTCGGTTGTCGAAAACGTCTCAGTCTCCTTGATTTTAATATTTTTTCTATAACATTTAATTGATTTTTGCTTTTAACCCTTTAAGCGTTAAGCCCGTCTTTTTCTGTCATGCTTAGTCAAAATAAAAGACTGGTGTGACTAAACTTTGAAATATATGTTGCTTTTTTCGAGAAAATATGATTAAGAAACGTCCATAGTATACACTACCAAATTCTCATATTTATACTGTGCATAGTATTAATTTTGTGAATCATTAAACAGATATACCGAAAAACAACTTACGCTGAATTTAAATATAAATTGGAAGTCTATCTGAATATAAAATTTGAATGCAGTATTTCTCGTCAAAAAATGCTTACGAAAATTTGAAGTACATTTTACATAAGATATCGGTGCTTCATTTATGTAGATTTAAAACTGTGAGGTATATTTCTTTGCCTTGTTAAACCATGTACTTAATTATCTGATATTTTTATAATATTCTAAAATAAATCAATATAACACTTCAATTTGAATCTTTTTAATGTGTAAATCATAATGATTGGAGAAAAAAAAAAAAAAAAAAGAACAATTTAAATATTAAAGTTTGTGGAGTTTGCGCTCCTGCAAACTCCATCTTAACTTACTTAATTAGATTACTAAGAGAACACAAGACTTTAAATAACAATAACTAAAGTTTATTTGAGCAGATTAATGGGAGGGCGGCCTGGTAAATTTATATAGCTCAGCCAGCGTTTTACTTAATCAAAATATATGAATCAACAATTTAAGTAGATAATCTTAAATATCTCACCACAGCAGATAGTCGAAAGTGTAGAGACGGTCGCACTCTTACTCCAATACTACGACTTCACTATGGGACAGAGGATTCCCTTCTATCCCAGCTTGAACTTCCGAAAACTAGTAGACACTCACCAACCCTCAACACTACTTAACTTTACACAACTAAATCTCCTCTACTCTACTTTCGGTATTCACCAAAATAAGAATCATCACATTCGCTATAGTATCTTCCAACATCCACTATCGATCCTCCAACATCCACTATACGATCCTCCAACATCCACACCATCTACTAAAACCATCTCTATTTTTATACTTCTTCCTACACCCTCCTTTCACTACATTTCAATCCGTACTTTTAAAAATCACTTCTAATTTAACTAATATTCAAAATCTAAGTCTTTTAATGCAGCACCCTGCCGACACAAAACTATCTCGACCTCAACCGTCACCGAGCCACTGGCGACGGAGTGATTTTAACCGTCCCCACTTCCTACTTTGCTGGATCCAGCTTAATTAAGCTGGATACAACTGTGGTGACGTTCTAACGTCTCAACCTCACAAGTTGTTATAATGAAAATGTATGCTAATAATAATAGTATTATTTAACAGTTATAATAAAAAATTTGAAATATTTATCAAACAGCTTATAATATTAATAATAATTTAATAATATAATAATTTTTTTTAGATGTCGGCACAAAATATACTTTCTTTCGTCATTTAGTGTAATATTTATCTGAGATGAAAATCGTCTGAATTTATCTTAACCATAAAAAATAAATATGATAAATAGTAATTTTAATAAATAATTTAAAATGCGTGAATTTGTATAGAAAAATATAGAAGAAAGTCTTATGATAAACACAACATACTAGTTTAGTATAAGTTTATTAATTTTTAGTATATGAACCGTAATATTTAAATTTTTCAAGTAGCGTACCAGGCGCTATCCTCTAAGACGCATAATGTTCGGTTGATGCACCAACTCTACCATTCATAATTTATTCTAATACATTTTCTCTAAACTATCTTTTAAACGATATTTTCCCCCGACATATAGGATTTTTAAAATGAAATAGTTAAAAAATTTACTAATGCAGTTCATTAATATATGCAGGAATTTAACTTTTTCCTCAAAAGTGATTTTTCCTTAGAAGTAAAATTTTCTTTTCACTTACGATCATTTTATAGTTCACGATATATTAAATAAGCATTAATAATTGTTAAACCCTAGTTTTTAATTCATTAATACTTTTAATATGTGTGGCTGAATAAATTTCTTATTAGAACGGCAGGGGTATATATCTTTCAGACAAAACAGACGAAATGAATGGTCATTCTTTTTTTTTCCCTCTGATATAAAGTTAAAATAAACAATTTATAATTAATTAGAAAAATAAAAACGTATGTAGTTATTACTTTCTCTTACCCATAAGGTAGAGAAAGTATTGTTTTTGGGTCAAATTTTCGAACGCGAGATTTTGTTATATTTACACGTTTTGAGGTGCCCTGAATACGAAAATCATGTTTTCAGCAAATGGTCTGTGTGTATGTCTGTGTGTCTGCGTGTGTGTCTGTCTGTTATCAGCATATCTCAAGAACAGATAGTAGCAGACATTCCAAACTTGATATTCTAAATGTGTATCATATATAGATGCTACAGTAAGCTTTTCGTTAAGATCAAGCAAATGGTTCGTGTACAGGGACAATCAAGAGAATTCTAATACATTACGTCTATGGGGGAAATTGCAGGTAAGTAGAGTTTAACGTCTATAGACTGCGCTAAACAAAATGAAACAAGTATATATATTTTGTAATAGAGATAGTCAACTGGGAAAAAAATTTTGTGTATGTAGGAGCCTCGCCTCCCCCCCTGGGGGGGAAGTCCCCCCTCGAGGGGAGTAAATTTTCATGATGGGTATCTTTCAAAAGAGCTCGCCAATACCTTTAAAACGAATGGTTGAACCATCGATCTGCGATAATTTAAAACAAAGTTATCGATTTTTTACTTTCTTCTATATGTAATATAGAGAAAGTATTGGATTTGCGAAAATTTTCGAAGTCCACTTTTTGATGGATTTACATGTTTTGGGATATGGAGAACACGAATTAATAGTTTTTAGAAAATGTCTGTCTGTCTGTCTGTATCATTTTTTTGTGGACGCTGTATCTCACGAACCAATGAATGAAATTTAACCAAACTTGGTATTTAGTTGCACCCTGACATAAACTGGTGCTGATTAGATTTTGGGATCAATCGCTCAATAGGTGGCGTTGTGATCGCATTTTATGCAAATTTTTAACATGGCAGCATAGGACAAAATTCCGTATAAATGGGCATAAAGAGAGTTATTTTACACTTGTGATTGTAAAATTAATATGAATTATTGATAATAGTAGTAGTTAGCTAGGAAAAAAATTTTGTGCATGGGGGGGCATCGGTTCCCCCCCCCGGGGGGGAAAATCCCCCCCGGCGAAGTAAAGTTTCAAGATGGGTATCTTTCGAAAGATCTCGTCAATACCTTTAAAACGAATGGTTGAACGATAAATCTGTGATAATTTAAACCAAAGTTATCGATTTTTTTTACTTTTAACAAAAAAAAACAGAAAAATATCACAATTTTTTTTTTTTTTTTTTTTTTTTTAACGAAATTTAACCAAACTTGGTATTTAGTTGGTCCCCGACATAAACTGGTGCTGATTATGTTTGGGGATCAATAGCTCAACAGGTGGCGCTGTGATAGCATTTTATCTAAATTTTTAACATGGCAGCATAGGACAAAAATTCGTATAAATGTGCATAATTAGAGTTGTTTTAAACTTGTGATTGTAAAATTAATATGAATTATTGATAATAGTAGTATGTAACTAGGAAAAAAATTTTCTGCATGGGGGGCATCGCTTCCCCCCCCTAGGGGGGAAATACCCCCCCAGGGGGGTAAATTTTCACATTGGGTATCTTTCGAAAGATCAGGTTGATAATAGTAGTAGTTAACTAGGAAAAAATTTTTGTGCATGTGGGGGCATCGGTTCCTCCCCCACCGGGGGGGAAAGTTCCCACCCGGGGGGGGGGGGCAAAGTTTCAAGATGGGTATCTTTCGAAAGATCTCGTCAATACCTTTAAAACGAATGGTTGAACGATAAATCTGTGATAATTTAAACCAAAGTTATCGATTTTTTTTACTTTTAACAAAAAAAAACTTAAAAAAATATCACAATTTTTTTTTTTTTTTTTTTTTAACGAAATTTAACCAAACTTGGTATTTAGTTTGTCCCCGACATTAACTGGTGCTGATTATGTTTGGGGATCAATAGCTCAACAGCCGGCGCTGTGATAGCATTTTATCTAAATTTTTAACATGGCAGCATAGGACAAAAATTCGTATAAATGTACATAATACGAGTTGTTTTAAACTTGTGAATGTAAAATTAATATGAATTATTGATAATAGTAGTATGTAACTAGGAAAAAAATTTTCTGCATGGGGGGGGCATCGCTTCCCCCCCTGGGGGGGAAGTACCCCCCCGGGGGGGATAAATTTTCAAGATGGGTATCTCTCGAAAGGTCTCGTCAATACCTTTAAAACGAATGGTTGAACTATAAATCTGTGATAATTTAAAACAAAGTTATCGATTTTTTTCACTTTTAACAAAAAAAAAAAAAACGGGAAAAAAAAAAATCGTACTTTTTTTTTTTTTTTTTTTTTTTAAATATTGTTACTGATTGAATATGTATAGGTAAATATAGAAGAAAGTCTTGTGGTGGCCACAACATACTAGTTTTTTTTACTTTTAACGAAAAAACTTTTAACTTTTTTTTATATTGAGAATAAAATGGATTTTTTTTTTTTCGATATTTAGTGTTATACTACTTCTCTAATATGGAAATAGCCTGCATTATCATAAAAGATAATTTTTTTTAAATATAATTTTAATACATTATTTTTTAAAAACAGCATTATTTTTTAAAAGCCGAAATAAATTCTATATAAATGTTGGCGCATTAATGAAAGGGGGGGTTGAGGGGGGCGATAGCCCCCTCACACAGAACTAATTATCATATAAAACTCTTCCGAAGCCTAACATGAATTGTTTAACACAGGTTTACATAACATTACTCCTTATCTTACCTATTAATCTGCAACCTGTATTTATAGTATTAAATTTCAGGGTAAGAGAAAGTCGTGTGAATGACACATCAGATTATTAATAAATTTTAAGTGATTAGAAGACGATTTGCAAGTATTTGATAACGTGGATGTATTTAACTATTGTTTGAAATATTTTTTTATTTGGCAAATACATGCTTTTTTCTTCTTCTTTATTTTATTAATTTAAAATCGACA
Organism: Salticus scenicus; assembly: GCA_963930645.1. Lineage (NCBI taxonomy): Eukaryota > Metazoa > Arthropoda > Arachnida > Araneae > Salticidae > Salticus > Salticus scenicus. The sequence continues at coordinate 18,012,393 of OZ005649.1, forward strand.
ATATTTACTTTTAACAGCCAAACAAAAACATGATTTGAACTCATGTTAGAAAAAATCATATTTCATTTAAAGTGGTTCGCAAAATTGTAAAAGATGCTTTTGTTGTACATTTGATGAAAAAAAAGCTTCTGACATTGAAAAATGTCAGATGACATTATTTTAAATTAAACAACGACAGCTTCCATTAAACATTGTGTCTACACTGAAATATATATATATTTATACCGCCTTCGTCTATAACGAATAAATAGTTTTTTCTGAATACCTAAGTAGTTATTTTCTCTAGCCCAGTCGGTAGAGCACCGGCCTCGTAATTGGAAGATTGCGGGTTCCGTACGCGAATTTGGAAAATGCCGACTCCTCAGAACCTTGGCGAAAAGACATAATCGGGCTTTGGCGAGCGAGCGCGAGTCGCGATGACAAGCACAAGGGTTGCATTGCATCTGAATCGATCAGAATGTGAATTGATGACGATTGACGAAACGAACGTCAGAGTTCATCGTATATCAGCAATAGAAATTTGTTTAATACTTTACAAAATATGTATATAAATTTTAGATGCTTTTATCTCCTGATTTGGATACTTTGAAGTATGATTTAAAACATTTATTTGGTAATTGAATAGATATTTTTGTTTTCTATACAAGCTTTTCCGGGTTTTAAAATGGAAACGTTCACAGGTAGGTAATTGGAAACATCTTACATGTACACTAAACATAAAATTGTCGTGTTTATATTATGCATAGATAAACGTGAAAAAGAGATTGACGTATATTTATTTTATATTTTGCCGATGTATGTAATTATTTCACATCTGAATTTAAATGAATAATTAATTAATAGTGCTGGAATTCAAATGTTCTATTTTGTGTGTGTGTGTGAACAACTTGTTGCAAGGTATGTACGTAAACACAAGTTTCAGTGGTTTTATAATTGTTAAAGTTGAATTTAATGTCTGTAAGTTGTATAAGTGCCTAGAATTAATATATATATATATTTTTTTAATTAAAAGTAATATTGTGTATATTATTGCTATAACTTATTGGAATGTTAGTATCTAATACTATCCTGATAGCTTATCTTACATCAAGTTATTTGTTTAGACATTTGACTTAAAATTGTGATATAATAGTGATCATTCTCCTTTTAATTAGTATATTAGTTGGATATTTATTTTGTTAAATATCACCCTTTGAAATGAAACCGATTGAACTGATGATTACATGTAAACATGTAATTATCAGTTCAATCATTTTCATAATGATAATTTCAATAAATTTATTTATTACACATTACATTTTGAATAGTATAGTAAGATATATTTACATAGAATAGATTGCATTATGTGGACTGCTGATTAAGTTGTACACATACTTTCTGAGTGATGTTAATTTGAATTTATAAAAACAAGAACTAATATTTGTTAATTGTGGATAATAATACAGTTTATGATATGACTTAGTGTTTTTAATAAATAACTAACTTGACACAATTTACTATTATCCTTGAGATTTACAAACTTTTAGGAAAGTTTATCAAAGAATGCCTTACTCAGAATGGTAGAAAATAAAATTGCTTCAAAATACATTTTAAAAGAAAAATTTAAATGCATAAAGTACAATTAAAAAAAAATTCAGTTGAAAAGCTCAAAATTATAAACAATCACAGTTTAAAGAAAATCGAAGAGAAAGGAAGGAGCAGTGTTTCTTGGAAAGTCCTCTAGTTATGAAGTCTGCATCTTATGCCAGCTGGACCATATCTTCAGTGCACAAAATTGCTTTTGTGCCTGTAGACGTGGGCTTGCTAGCGATTTTATTAATATCAACATCCGATAGAAGAAAGAGGAGGATAAGCTTATTGAAGATAGCCAGTTCTTTGTGACATGCTGTAAATAAATCTAAAAATAATAACATTTAAATTTGTCATATGATTTTCTTGTATCCTTTTCAGTTGTTTGCCATTCAAACTTTTGTGTGTGTTTTTTAATTTTATGGTGTTTGTTTATAAAATTTTTTAGTTGTATTTCCTTTTTAAAAGTTTTATTTATTGCAGACATAGCCTCAACTAACGAATTTGTAATAAGCAATTTCAGTGTATATATCTATAGTTTTAAAAAATTACACATAATCCTTAAATATTAAAATATATATTTTATATAGATAATGTTTAAAAAAAGAGTGAAGAAGAAAATGCGGAGCAGTTTTCCCCAGAAAGTTCTCCATTTATGAAGTCTTTGCATCCTATGCCAGCTGGAACATATCTTCAGTGCACAAAATTATTTTCGTGCTTGTAGACGTGTTCTTGCTAGCGATTTTATTAATATCAACATCCGATAGAAGAAAGAGGAGGATAAGCTTATTGAAGACAGCCAGTTCTTTGTGACATGCTGTAAATAAATCTAAAAATAATAACATTTAAATTTGTCATTTGATTTTCTTGTATCCTTTTCAGTTGTTTGCCATTCAAACTTTTGTGTGTGTGTTTTAATTTTATGGTGTTAGTTTATAAAATTTTTTAGTTGTATTTCCTTTTTAAAAATTTTATTTATTGCAGACATAGCCTCAACTAACGAATTTGTAATAAGCAATTTCAGTGTATATATCTATAGTTTAAAAAAATTACACATCCTTAAATATTAAAATATATATTTTATATAGATAATGTTTAAAAAAAGAGTGAAGAAGAAAAGACGGAGCAGTTTTCCCCAGAAAGTTCTCCATTTATGAAGTCTTTGCATCCTATGCCAGCTGGAACATATCTTCAGTGCACAAAATTATTTTCATGCCTGTAGATATGGGCTTGCTAGCTCATTTCATTAACACCGATGTCAGATGGAAGAAAAGGAAGGAAAAGTTTATTGAAGAAAGAATGTTTGTTCATCATGGCGTGCAGTAAAGAAAACTTTTCTTAAAATAGATAAACATTTAATATTTTACTTTCTTGTATTGTTCAATTGTTTTCCATTTGAACTTTTGCATGCTTTTGAATTTTATGGTGCTTTTTAATTTGGTATTACTTAATTTTCATGGTATTATTCAACTCTTTCAATCAAATCGAACATAAGTTTGGTCAATTCAGCTTTAATCCAAAGAAAAAACATATTTTTCATTAATTGGGCAACTCACCGCTTTCACTTCCTGATCCAAAATTTTACATATTTCTCAGAAACTACTTAAATTTAATAAGATAAAATTTTTAAAATTGCTCCATGCAAAATAATTTTTAATTCTTCTGCTAAGACATTTGTAATGAGAGACTTGTAGATTTAATCACTACGCTCCCAAAATTTTACAAATTTCTTGAAAATTTTTAAGTTATACTTCATTTTTAACAAATTGTTTTTTAAGACTTAGCCTCATCTAGTAAATTTGAAAATTGCAGTTTAAGTGTATAAATTTATAATTATTATTACTATGGAAAGAGAAAGAGAGAAAAAAAAGCATATCATATCATCCTAAAACGTTTAAAAAGTGAAATGTGTGTTTAAACAGTTGCAGTTTAAGGAAGATTGAAAAGAAAAGGAAGGACAGTTTCCCTCGGTAAGTCCTCCAGTTGTGCAGTTTTTGCATCCTATGCTAACTGGAACATATCTTCATTGCACAAGATAGCTTTTGTACCTGCAGCTATGGGTCTGCTAGCATATTTCACAAATATCATGAAACGGAAGAAAACAGAAGAGAAGATAATAAGAAAGCACCACAAAACAGTAAATTCACAGTTTTAAAGTAATAAGTACAAAACTTTGAATAAACACCATAAAATGCAATAAACTTGTAATAATTGTTTTATGTCGAAAGAACACACGACCCTTTGTCAGGCGAACAAAGTAAGCACCAGTGCTGCATGAAAGTGGCAACGGACGCTGCTGCTTTGATTTCAGCACATATGCTTCCTGACAGTGGCACCATCTACTTAAAGAGAGAGTAAGAGACAGAAGAAAATATCCACTAGCGATGGCATAGACCACGAGGAAGTAAGCTGATGAAGGAGCCCCCCCCCCCCCTCATGAGAGCAGCTATTCAGATTTTTACGAACCTGTAATGTAAGGTTTTTTCTTATTATTTACAAATTTTTCAGCAAATCGCTAAAATTGATGCAAAGACCAACATATGTGTTGGCTACAAACTTGGCAGCTTGGGGAAATTAGCGATCAAATTTGGCAGCAAATATTGTTTCAGGATAGCCAAAATTAAGTAAACCTTACTTCTCAATTTTAACAGAGTTATTTGTTTTGGTAAAATGCATCGTTTCTTACCACTAATTTTTGCCAAAGAGAACAAAAGTATTCCATCTATACTTGAATGATTTTCATTGAACACTAAGCTATGTTTAATAGTTAAAAACTTCTTCACATACCATAAAATTAATGAAAGCACTACCAGTTTCGAAGGGATGTGGCTTTTCTTCTTCAGGTGCAAAACACTTGCTATTACCTTGGAGAAAAAAGCAAGACTTGTGTTTTTTGTACTTGAAGAAGAAAGGTCACGTCCTTTCGAAACTGGTAGTGCTTTCATTAATTTTATGGTGTGGGAGAAAGTGTTTTAAATTTAAATAGCCATTGTACACCAGTTATTTATTTTTTACTGTCTAAGCTAAATATTTGCCAATGGTATTTTCTGTAATAAGACATGAAGTATTATTTATAAAAAAATTACTATAGGTGGTATATATAATCCTATCATAAAGCCTATTGTGGTTGGAGTAGCAGTTTTTTTTTTTTTTTTTTTTTTTTTTTAAGAGGTTGATTTCTTTAGAAATCGACCTATTGCAATCTCTTCGTTTATCTATATTATATATCTATTTATCTGTCTATAATGAAAATTTTGTTATCATGATAACCCCCGAAATAATACTCCAAATTGAACCAAATTTGCACAGTGAACTTATCTTATAAATATCTTGGACAAGTTTGTTAACCAAGTTGTTTCGGTTTTTTTTTTTGTTTTCAAGTGGTGGCCACTTGAAAATTTCAAATTCACATAAAAAGTACCGATGAACCGATGTGCTCAAAACCCTATATGTACATAGCCCAAATCAGTATTTCTACCAAGTCCATTAATAATTTACAGCCGCCATTGTTTTACAATGGCGGCTACTTCATAAAAAGAGAAATCAACCTACCCTTCCTAATGAACTAGGACTTTTTTTTTTTTTTTGGCTTATTTTCAGGAATGTTTGTGGACATGTATATTCCAATGGTCCCCATGTGAGATTTTTTTTTTTTTTTATGCTAGCTAAGTGAGCATACATGTATGGTACTATGACCACTGCTCAGTGGCGGATCCAGAACTTAACTTTGTGGGGGGGAGGGCTAAGGGTTTTCAAGATGTTATTCCAGATCAATGAAAATTTTACAATTGTAACATTCAATTGTGAATGTTAGTGCTTTTTTTGGGGGGGAGGGTTCAGCCCCCTAGATCTGCTACTGCTACACAGATTTTCATGCAAAATGAATAAGCTATATCCAGTATTCCTTTTTTTTCTTTTGGATTTAATGGTTGCAGAGTGAGCACACATGTATGGTAGTGATCGCTGCTGTACAGATTTCTATGCATAGTGAAGTAATTCAATTTTAAATATTTGTTTTATTAATCTTAAAAATAGGCTTCCATATTAAGGAATGTACGTGTATTAAAAATATATATATGCACAACTGTATTAAAATATAGCTATAATTTATTAAAATGTATGTACGTGTAACATGGTTAAGGCAATTAATTCTTCATTTAATAATGATTTTCTTTTTCATGTTTAAATTATTAAAATAAACATGGCTGCAATCTTGACAGGTAAGTTATGGTAGAGTATCTTGATAGAAAGAATGATAATATACAAAGAACTAACTATGAATGGTCAAAGTTTCTATTTTACCAAATCTATAACAAAAAAAATAAATAAATAATAATAATAAATGGTCAATTATACTTTGAAAATTAAGTGAATGACAGTATATTTGTATATTTTACTTTTTAAATTCCTGTTTTTGAATAGTAAAATGCATTATTTATTAATAACTACAAATCTTTGAATAAACACAATAAAAGCAGACACTTGCAACAATTGTTTCAGGTCAAAATGAAAACACGACCCTTTTTCAGGCGAACAAAGTAGACACGAGTGCTGCAAAAAAACAGCAACAACACGCTGTTGCAGGTTGCACTGTGTTGCTGCTTTGTTTACAGCACTCTACTTTGTTCACCTGACGAAGGGCTAGGTTTTCTTTTGACCCGAAACATCTGTTGCGAGTTCTTGCTTTTATGGTGTTTATTCAAAGTTTTGTATTTATTACTTTTAAGTGCCATTTCTTTTATGCTTTTTTATAATGTATTATTTATTGTTAGACTAAGTTATTTTGGTGAATACATCTCAATTGATACTTATATCAACGTTTTTATTAGAGTAAAAATATGAAGTACACTTCGAAAATTAAGTGGATATCCTTAATTACTGTAAATTTTACTTTTTAACTTCATGTTTTTAGATAGCAAAATTTAACATTTATTGTTAAAAGAAGTTATTTTGATGAATGCATTTAAATTACCACTGATATCAATGTTTTTCTTACAGTGAATTATGATTAAAATTTCGATGAATAACATATATATATATATTTATTTTGTAACATTTTCATTAAAAATACTCATTATGCGCGATTTAGAAAACTATTAGTGTTTATAAAAGTATTGCCTTTATACTTATTATCTTCAAATATTATTTTAATTTAAAAATAAGTTTGTCTAAAGCAGACAACAGTGTTAATCTGATCTTGTGAAATTTGGCAATAAAATACTTTGGATTTGTGTAGTATTAAAAGCATTAAACTGGAATGGTAATCTATTATGACAATTCACATAATGTTTATACAGATAAAATATTGCTATTAATATCTCCATTTTCATGTGATCATCAGGGGGAAAATACTATACACACAGAATTAAGAGCAACTAGTGAGTAACACCAACTTCTAGTTCTAAAACTCAATTTTTGTATTGGCAACACTCTACATGCTGAGAAAATGACTGTGGCATTATTTAAGCACTTGTATATTAATTATATCAAAGTACCCTAAATTATATGACTTGTTGGCGCAATCTGTTGCATCAAGAAGACTAAAAATTTCTCAATAATAAAAATTTAAGTTTCAAATATCTTTTTTTTTTTTTTTTTTTTTTTTTTGTCAAGTTGTAACGATATAAAACTCAACAAAAAAGGTCTTTGAATGCAGAATTGTAAATGAAAGGTTTTATATAAAGGTTATATAAATACTTTTAAATGTTTGGATACAGTTCATTTTCACTGAAGCAAGATTACTACTGAAATAAATTCAGTTAAAAATCATTTACATAAAAAAAATTAGAAATTTCATTTTAAGGAAGAGATTATACATATAATTAATCATATTATAAATGTAATCAATCTATACCTATGCAAACATTTGAATTTGCTTGATTTTTAGAAAGTGAGCATTCTTTATTTATTAATCTAAATAAGTAAATAAAAGAAAATCAATGTGTTGCTATTTTAAAAATTAATATAGCTTAATTTCAAAGTTAGGCAAAAAAAAAAAAAAAAAAAAATCTCCATTAATCAAAATTAACATTATCTGACAAATAAATTTTACTTAATTACTTATGTTTATAATTACTCACAAAATACTTAAGTTCATCATTACTTAACAAATTATTGCGATTTTTTTTCCTCTTACAGAAAAAGAAAAAAAGAATACTTCAGAATAAATATGTAACAGTATAAATTAATTTATTTGGATAAAATTAATTTATATTGTATAAAGAAAATTATTAAAAAAAAAAAAAAAAATGTTTTCTTGTAAAATAATCGCATTTCATTCAATAAAATGTGAAGAAAGTTACTTTTTATTTAAGCAAAATATTTTACTTAATGTTTACAATTACATACTACAAATACGAATTACGAACGATATGAATCGATGATTGATTCATTTCTGACTGGTTTGATTCAATCAATGATTAGTTTCCACATTTCAGATTTATCATCTCAGAATAACGTTTCGCGCCAAGCTTCTGTCGCCAAGGTTCTGAGGAGTCGGCATTTTCCAAATTCGCGTTCCGTACTCGAGCCGGCCAAAGACCGTCGTGTACACTAATGGTGGCTGTTGCACGTAAAATCTGTCGTGGACGCAATGTCCTCCATGTTCCCATAAAAAATTATACCTCTGGGGGGGGGGGGGTCACCGAATCGGGAGAGCCATCCCTTCCGTGGAGGATCAAAATTGTGATGGCATGTCTCTGGACCACCTTTAGGGGTGTGTCCCAGACCGTCGCCAATTGCCCATCTGCGCAGCACTAGTGCGACGTAAAACCCAACCATCCATCCATCCATCCATCCATCCATCCCTAAACTAGAGATACAGATTGCCGAGCTACGCGTAATTAAGCCATAAATTAAGCCAATAAACTGAATAGACGAAATGATCTAGAATTTCTAGTCTATACATTTCTAGATGGTGAAACAATGTTACGAACATTATGAATATCATGAATCTTTTGTATTAAAAAGAATTCTTGCTTGATTTCCTAGAATTGATTCGAAAACTCGAATTATATGTGCCAAAACACGCCTCTTGTATTCGCATTTATTTGCAGAAATTTTTAATAATCTAGATGAATACAAGCAAACGCTCTAGAATTTTAGTAGGACTTTCTAGATCTCGCTTTCAAAAAGGACAAGGATTTTAAGGATGACATGGAACTATTTTTGCTAGAGCTACGATTTAGTTTCTAGATGTCAATCACAGAAATTTTTCTCAAGGGGTTTTTACTTTCTCTTACCCATGGGGTCGAGAAAGTATTTTTTCAAGGCCAAATTTTCGAACGTGAGTTTTTGTTATATTTACATGTTCTGAGGTCCCCTGAATACGAAAACCATGTTTTCAGCGAATGGTCTGTGTGTCTGTTATCAGCATATCTCAAGAACAAATAGTAGCAGAAATTCAAAACTCGGTATTCTAAATGTGTGTCATATAGGGATGCTACAGTAAGCTTTTCGTTCAGATGAAGCAAATGGTTCGCTTACAGGAACACTGAAAAATATTCAAATACATTACGTCTATGGGGAAATTGAAGTAGAGTTTAACATCTATAGACTGCACTAAACCAAATTAAACGAATAAGTATTTTTTGTAATAGAGATAGTCAACTGGGAAAAAAAACTTTTGTGTATGTAGGAGCCTCGCCGCCCCCCCCCCTTCTGGGGGAAGTCCCCCCTCGAGGGGAGTAAATTTTCGTGATGGGTATCTTTCAGAAGAGCTCGCCAATACCTTTAAGGCCAGTATCCACTTGAGCTCAAGACCAACGCTCAAAACGTCATTAATCACGCTTCCGACACAAAGAGCCAAATGTCTTGTCATCAGTTGTAGCCTTTTTTTATCAGATTGCGCAGTTACCTCAAAGGAAAGCATGCCAAATTGACAAAGATATCTGCTCCGGCCCCTCAATTATCTCAGCAGGGGGTGACTTCCAACGCCGTTCAAGGGTTTTGAGCCAGGCTGACCACATCAAAGGATTCTGAATAGAAGCCGCCGAATGAGCTCAAGTGGAAACCGGACTTTAAAACGAATGGTTGAACCATCGATCTGCGATAATTTAAAATAAAGTCAGTTTTAACAAAAAAAAAATTTCATTTTTAACAAAAAAAAAAAATTATTTATTTTATTTTATTTTATTTTTATTTTTTTTTTTTTTTTACTGTAATATTGAGAATAAATTCAACTTTTTTTTTTTTTGATATTTAGTGTTATACTACTTCTCTAATATGGAAATCGTCTGTATTATCATAAAAGATATTTTTTTTAATAATAATTTTAATAAATTATTTTTTAAAAACAGAATTATTTTTTAATAACCGAATTAAATTCTATATAAATGTAGGTGCATTAATGAAACGGGGGGTTGAGGGGGACTAGCGCCCCCCTAACACAGAACTAATTATCATATAAAACTCTTCCGAAGCCTAATTTGAATTGTTTAACATAGGTTTACATAACAGTACTCGTTATCTTACCTCTTAATCGCCAACCTGTATTTATAGTATTAAATTTCAGGGTAAGAGAAAGTCGTGTGAGTGACACACCAGATTATTTTTTTTTATAATTTCAAAAAAAAAAAAAAAAAAAACTAAATGTAAATGATGTTTTAAATATTAAAGGTGATTCATCTACCACTCACTTTGTAAAGTGGCCTGTCTTCTTCAGATGCAAAAAACACGTGCTACTACATAGGAGACACAATCAAGATTAAAAGCAGGGAAAAATAGCAACTACAATTAGATTCCCAACTATGTTTTGCAACAGTGTTGTGAAGCATAGTTGGAAATCTGATAATAGTTTTAATTTTCAGTAAGCCAAAATTATCTTTAATGCCAAACACCATTCCAAGTTAGATTTCTTAGAAAATTTAGCTATCTGTTTTTATTATGATTAAGTTGTTAATAGATTTTTTTTTCCTCCACTTTACTGTCTACAGCTTGTAAAAACATGTTTAATTCCATTAAATAATTTTTCTTTCTTAAAAAAAGAAAAAAAAAAAAAAAGCGTTTCTAATGTGCTTGTGTTTGTTTCATTTTCTTTTCTTTTTTTTTTTTTTCTTCTTTGTTTTAGTTGTGTCCCCTTCTGATTGTTTGCTGTATGCTGCTGTCCTGTTGGCTGGTTCTGTTGCTCCTTTTCCTTGGGATTAGTCTTTGCTTTCAGTCTTGCTTTTGCCTCCAATGCACATGTTTTTAACATGAAGAAGAAAAGCACTTTCTGTCGAAAACGGCAGTGCTTATATTTATTTTATGCTGCGTAAAGAAGTTTTAAAGTTCAAATGATGTTTTATTTAAATAATTTTTAATAGAAGTTTTAAAGTTCAAATGATGTTTTATTTAAAAAAAAAATTAATAGGCGTTTTATGACGCTATTAGAAATATAAAAGTAGTAGAAATAGTAAACACAATTAAAATAAATCAAAAATGTTTATTAATTTGTGTCACAGTACAATAGTATATTAAATGCATTTCACAATTCTATCTATAAAAGACGAAATCTTAATTAAGTTGTATTGTTAAAAGTAATTAACTTTTTCTAGGATAATAATGAAAAGCGGATTAAAGAAAAATTCTTTTTTTTAAGGGAAATAATCCAAGAAGGATTTTTTAAATATCGCAGAATATGCGTAATTTAAGATAAAACCTAAACTTTATGAGAAATTAAAAAAAAAAAAAAAAAAAAAAAAACTGTTCGAAAGAATGAAGTTAATAAATTTACAAAACATAAGACATTCTTTCGTTTTTCTTTTAATGCGTTCTCTTTTTTTTTTTTTTTTTTTTTTTTTTTTTTGTGTGTGTGTGTGTGTGTGTGTGTGTGTGTGTGTGTTACTTTCTTTTTGTAACTATCTTCATTGCCGCTACGTTTATTATCATAACTGATTTTTAAGTTGATTTCATTAATATTATATAAAACTATTAATAGTAGTATCTCAACAGCTGGTGCAAAATGCAGTAGTCAAGAAAAGGAATTTATTTTTAAAAGCACCATAAAAATATTAAGCAAAACGTGATTTAAAAGAATAGGGGAGAGTCGGGAGGGATTGGACATTAGGTGGGAGGGGACACCTAAAATTAAAACACGAATAAACTACTACGTCAGAAACGCCAAAAGAAAAATATTTCCGATGCATACAGCTGTTTCGGTAGCCTTAAGCGTACCTTCTTCAGTGCATAAAGAATTCTGAATTTGAAGAAGTGCTCATATATATAGGAGAGGGACCGAATTTAGTTCATCCAATAGGATTACGGGAAAGGTTGAACTAAATTCGGGTTAAACTTAACTATTGGTTGAACTAAATTCGGTCCCTCTCCTATATATACGAGAACTTCTCCAGATTCAGAATTCTTCATGAACTGAAGAAGGTACGCTTAAGGCTACCGAAACAGCTGTATGCATCGGAAATATTTTTCTTTTGGCGTTTCTGACGTAGTAGTTTATTCGTGTTTTAATATTCCAACGCCAAGTCTCCTGTTATTACACCTAAAATTATTTTTAAAATAAACATTGTTTTTCATTTTTGACACTTCCACCAGGTGAAGTAACTACAGTCCCATATCTGTTGCTATGCATCATTTTAGTTGGAGAACTAATATTTTATTCCTCTTTTCTTTATTATTAAATGTTATTGTGAATGTTAAAAAGGACTCTGCTTACTCTGTGGTCCCATTTAAACCAACATACTTTCTTTAAAAGCACTTATTATAATTAAAACATATTTTTTCTATGTGCAGTTTACTGAAAGATGCTGAGAATTACGACAGAAGTAATTCTATACTACTCATTCATTAAATGACTTTTCATAGAAACGATCTTCTTAAATCTTCCAATTTTAAATTGCATGGTTTCACTCAAGGGATTTTATTTTCTATTTTTTATATCGATTTTTTTTTTCTTTCTTTCTTTTCTCTCTTAAAAATACTAGATTTTTTCCCCCTTCAGAAGCCACAAGTTAAAAAAAAAAACCTTCGTTCAAAATGAGGAAAATAATAAAAGCTATTGCCATTGAAATATTTATTAGTTGAATGAAATCTGAGATTCTGTATTTAAATGGATGGAGAATATATAATTCTTAAAAATTTAAAGGACACTTTTAGTATACATACATAATATATATATATATATATATGTTCCATAAATGAAATGTTTACTTTGTTTATCGTTGTTATTTAAGCAAAAATAACTCATAAAAATCGTTTCACTTATTTTTCTTTTCAGAGTCATTAGATTAAATTGCAGCTCATTTTGAAATGATTTAAATTTAAATTTCACCGTAAAATCAATAAAAATATTTTTGTCTCTATTGATTATTGTCTAAAATTTCAATTTAAGAAATAGCAATAAATGAACTAATATAAATTTTTAAACAGATAAATAAAAATCTTGGTATAAAAAATAAAAGAAATATTAAAAACCTCCCAGCAAAACCTGGGATGATGGTCAACACGAGGCCAAGTGTTGGCTGCCAACAGTAACAGCTGCTGGCCCGTTGGTGGCAAAAGTTAAGGTGCCGAAGGGAATATGTTACGCCGGCCATCAGATGGCCGCATTCGGCCGATCCACTGCTGGCAGCCTGCAGTACGATCGGAATAATTCAGTGGGCCACTGATGGGTCATTGCTGGCAGCGAGCTATCGGTTAAAAAAAGGTTGTGGGCCACTGATGGCAACCAACAATAGGTTAAAAATCGTTAGTGGGCCAGTGTCGGGCCACCTGATAGCAAACATAATTTTTTCGTATTGTTGCTGGAAGCCTTCAGTGGGCCAGTTGTGGCAAACATAAATAATTATATTACTCCGGGTGTTTTTGTTGGCCCTTTATATTTTCCCATTAACGGCCCTCTTCATTTACCGTGGCCGGAAGCCCGAGCCAATGTTATTCTATGGGGAAGTTTTCTTTACAAATAACTCATTAACTAATACATATTTTTAAATTCTGTTTTCACATTCAAAAAATTCCCAACTGTTAAATTGACCGACCTTTTTTAAAAATGTATTTTTTAATTTTTAATATTTTATTTCGAAATTGCAAAATGAAAAAAATTCACATATTGAAAATTCGTATTTTGCAGCTTCAAAATAAAATATAAAAAAATAATTTTTTAGAAAAGGTGCGTCAATTTAACAGCTGGGAATTTTCAGAATGGGAAAACAGAATTTAAAAATATGTATTAGTTAATAAGTTATTTGTAAAGAAAAATTTCCCATAGAATAACATTAGCTTTGGTTTCCAGCGGCGGTGAGTGAAGAGGGCCCTTAATGGGCCAATAGTGATTTGGTTATGACTATTATTTTATTTTATTTTATTTACTTATTTATTTATTTATTTATTGTGATACCTTACATTTTATTAATGCTAATTTCTATGCATCCAATATTTAATTTGGTTTTGTAGCAACAGAGGGTGATCAAACTATTATTATTATTTTTTTTACACTTTTTTTATCTTGATTAAAAAAAAAAAAAAAAAAAAAGCTTGACTAAATGATTTTGAAATGCAGACATGTAAAAACGTTTAAGAACTCACATTTTCTACTATCGATTTAGTCCAAAGTTCAATTAAGGGACCAGCTATAAATTAAAGAAAAACACAAATATTTTGGATCACCCTGTGTCATAAAAAGCTACAAATGACTTGTAACTTGAACACATTATTGCTCTTACTATATACAATGTTTGTAAGTTTTTTGTATGGGAAATACACAATTTTTTAGGCATATATATATATATATATATATATATATATATATATATACTATTACATTTTTGGCAATTTTTTTGCTTATAACAAGAAGGAATTTTCACAAAATTTTACAAAACTTGCAGAAAAATTGATAAAACATTAAAGAAACATTATTCTGAAACATAAAATTCATATGTGTAATTTTCGAGGAGATTTGAGCATTTACATTAATTTTTATTTATTTATTTATTTATTTTATTTTATTTTTTCTGAGCGTGCGCGTAAGATAGAATTTTTTTTATTACGTAAGTCGAAAACCAGATATCTTGGGTAACTTATACAAAAGTTTATTTCAATGGAATAAAAATTAAGTAAATTATTGGTAAAAGAACGAGCCAGATTTTAGATAGGTTAAACCATGTTACAAAAGGTCATTTTTGTGAAAATCTCCTTATGAGCTCACAGATCGTACTAAATAAATAAAAGTATGTTAGAGTTAGAAGTCCAGAAGGATTTTTTCACAAAGAAATTTTGAAACATGGTTGAAAAAATTTAATCTTCCAATTAAATGCTTGGCATGTGAAAAACCCCTTATGAATTTTCAAACCTGTATATACCTAAAATCTGCCCCATTTTTTCGCAACAACTTGCTTAATTTTTCCTGTATTGAAATGAACTTTCGATATAAATTGCCCAATATATCTAGCTTTTAACTAATGTGATGAAAATTTTTATCTTTCCCACAAAAGCAGTAAATAAAATATTTATTATAAATGCTCATATCTCACCGAATATTACACGTATAAATGTGTGCTTTAGAATAATATATTTCTTGTGTTTTGTGTTTTATTAAAATTTTGTCAATTTTTCTGTAAGTTTTGTAAAATTTTATTGAATACCATTCTTGCTATAAGAAAAAAAAAAAAAAGAAAAAAAAGACAGAAAGAAAGAAAGAAAAGAAACTTGCCCCTCCCCCCCCCCCTTGCCAAAAAAAAAAAAAAAATACACATACCGTTTATAATATATGCAGCGTGTTAAGGTTACAAGTCATCGGTAGCTTTTCATGATATAGGGTGATCCAAAGTATTTGTGCTTTTCTCCAATTTGTGGTTGCTTCTTTAATTGCACTCTTGACTAAATCGATAGTGGAAAATATGAGTTTTTAAATGTTCTTTGCATATTAGAAGTTCAAGACCATTTCATCCAGTATTTGTTTTAAAATAATAATAATAATAATAATAATAATAATAATAATTGATTACCCACTGTATTTATAGTTCAATTAAATTTTTACAAGCATTTCATTCTTAGACTATGCTTATAAATTTAGGATTTCTAGTACAGCGTGAGAAACACTCAGCCGATCCGTTTTCATTAAAAATAAATCTATGATAAGCTTTTTATTACTTTTGTTCTATGCAAATATAAGATTTTGATAAGATAAATGTATATTTTGTTCTATGTAATATTATATTCTTTGTAAATTTTGTTTCAAAATGTTAAATTTCAAAACGTTTATTTAACTGTGTTAAGTTTTTTTTTATATAAATAAATGTAACGTTGCAAGTGACTAGATAAAATATTCAAATAAAAAGTTTCTGATTTAAGTATGCAATATAGAGAACATTCAATAAAAAAATATTTAAATCAGTGTTAAGGAGATGGTAAATATTGAAAATCGTTCTTTGAAATTTCTTCCTTAATGTCGTGATTTAATACATAAGTATTGAAATGTATCAGTATTAAGTACATTAAAATTTCTCATAAACTATTGAAATAAAGTAAATAAATAAATATTCCATGCAACATAATTTTTAAATTTTACACTCGATTTTACATCATTGTAATTTATCAAAATTTCTAAACATATTTGGGTATAACTTTGTGGATTGATTGAGAAGTTACTTTTTGAAAAGTATTTTGTACTTGTGTGCTAACTTTTAGAGTCAAACATAAAAGTATTTTTAACAAAAAAAAAAAAAAAACTCACCAACCAATGCACAAAGTAAAAACCTAATTTATTTCGAATATATTGATACATTACAATACAATGAAATCAGGGTAAGGGGAGAATTTATTAAAAATATTAATCGCATAATTTTTTGAAAAAATTTTTATTTGATTTTTTTTTTAACATATTTAAATAGTTTTCCAGAAATTTTAATATGCTTAGTATTGATACATTTCAAAGCATATGTATGTAAACTTTAAGAAATCTAAGACGCTAATTTCAAAGTACGATTTTCAATTTCGTCATCCCCTTAAAAGGGATTTAAAAACTACTAAAGTACGGAGTTCTGACTCTGAAGAATAAAATAATAAGTTACCATAAATCGAAAAAAAAAAAGCAACAGTGACCCTTAGTCAGGCGAACAAAAGTGGACACGAGTGTAGCAAATGTACTTTGCCGCACTCGTGCCCAATTTGTTCACCCAATGAAGAGCCATGTTATTATTTCCACTCGAAACAAATGTTGCTAGTATTTTTTTTTTTAATTATTGGGTTTTCTTACAAAGATTTTTATTATTAATATCGGTTCTTTGAATCGTTTATTACTGTAAAAATAAATAAATAAATAATAAGATATTAAAATAAAATAAAAAGGCAACAGATGTCACCACTATTATCCTTAGTCAGGCGAACAAAAGTGGACACGAGTGCAACAGAAGTGTTTTGCTACACTCGTGCCTACTTTGTTCAACAAATGAAGAGCCGTGTATCACCAGAAACAAATGTTGCCAGTTTTTTAATTCAATTATTGCGTTTCTTTACAAAGATTTTTATTATTAATACCGGTTCTTTGGTGCATTTATTACTGTAATAAATATGTGCTTTAAAATTTGTTTTTATTTATTTATTTTTTAATTTAATTTTAATTTTAATTATTTTTATTTTTTTACAATTAAATTATATAAGTACGCATTTCTTTTCTTTTTTTTTTTTCCATATATTTGCTGTCATAAAAATTTAAATTAAACATGCATGCATGATCCTGGAAACCAATTGAAAACCATTTCTTTCTTTCTTTCTTTTTTTTTTTTTTTTTTTTTCTTATTAATTTATTTAAATAACTAATTCATCTGAAGTTATGGATTACTTTTTTTAATCAGAAAACAAACTAACTGCCAAGTTTATTATTTAAAGCGCAGATTACAATTTGAGATTCAAATTCACATTTAAACTAGTATGTTGTGGCCACCACAAGACTTTCTTCTATGTTTTCCTATACAAATTCACTCAGTAACAATATTAAAAAAAAAAAAAAAAAAAAAAAAAAAATCCAAGTTTTTTTTTTTTTTTTTTTTTTTTTTTGTTAAAAGTAAAAAAAATTCGATATCTTTGTTTTAAATTATCACATATTTATAGTTCAACCATTCGTTTTAAAGGTATTGACGAGACCTTTCGAAAGATACCCATCTTCAAAATTTACACCACCCCGGGGGGGGGGGGGGGGGGGAACGATGCCCCCACATGCACAATTTTTTTTTTCCTAATTGACTGCTACTATTAGCAATAATTCATATTAATTTAACAATCACAGGTTAAGAATAACTCTCATTATGTACATTTATACGAAATTTTGTCCTATACTACCATGTTAAAAATTTAGACGAAATACGATCACAGCACCTCCTGTTGTGCGATTGATCCCTAAATCTAATCAGCACCAGTTTATGTCAGGAGCCAACTAAATACCAAGTTTGGTTAAATTTCGTTTAAAAAAAAAAAAATTTTTTGCGTTTTTTTTTCGTAAAAAGTAAAAAAAATCGATAACTTAGTTTTAAATTATCACAGATTTATAGTTCAACCATTCGTTTTAAAGGTATTGACGAGACCTTTCGAAAGAAACCCATCTTGAAAATTTACTCCCTTCGAGGGGGGGACTGCCCAGAGGGTTCACGAGGCTCCTACACATGCAAAAATTTTTTCCCAGTTGACTATCTCTATTAAAAATAGTTCTTGTAAATTTCATAATGATTACTAAAAAATAACTCTTCTTATGCACATTTATACAAAATTTTGCCCTATATCACCATGTTAAAAATATAGAAAAAGCGGGATGGCAACGCAACCTGTGAGACGATTTTTACCAAAAGTTGATAGGCACTAATTTATGTCAAGGTGCAACTACATACCAATTTGTATGAAATTCTGTGCAGTAGTTCCGGAGATACAGTTGCCACAAAATTTTGTCACACACACACACAGAGACAGACAGACATTTTCTAAAAATGGTCAAATCGTGTTCTACAGCTCTCAAAACATGTAAATCCATCAAAAACCCGAGGTCGAAAATTTACGAATCCAATACTTTCTTCTATTGAATATAGAAGAAAGTAAAAATTACTTAATGCATTTCGACATTTTTTGAACTGATAAGCGCTGTTGCTAACCTTGAAAGATGCTTAGACAGGAACCATTTGGGGCCATCTGGTTATAATTGCTGAATAAGAAAAATATTCCAATTCAAAACTAACACATTCGTACTGCACTGATTGATAGACGTTGGTTTGGTTTACTTTAAAATGAATTTATTAAATAAAGACGTAAGACGTTTTCAGTTGGTCTGAAAGATTTCATCATAACTATAGGGAATTTCTTATTTCAAATCTTACATAGCGAAAATGAAACAGGATGTTAAAAAATCTGTTTTATACAGAGATTTAATGAGAATGACTATTATTTTAATTATTTAGTAGTGGGTGTACATCAATGATTTATATTTCCTTCTAAAGAAACCTTAATTTTCCTTAATTATTATTATTATTTGTTGAGAAATAAAACAATTTGAAAAAATAAAAATACGGGATGAAGGTAAAGAATTTCGATTATTTACTTTTAGTTGAAAACCATTGTAGAATTACAGAGACACTGGATAAACATTTTAAAAAATTTATAGGCATATTCATTTAAAGTTTACTCAGTGTGTCTTACTCACTTAAAGTTTAGCAGTCAAAAGTGATCATTTAAATTACAAATATAAACAGGATATATAATTTTATGATGCAGTATAGTGATAATAAAAATGTAGTTCAAAGATTAACGTCTGTGATAAGTATATAATATTTGAGAGAAAATTATTCTAATCTAAATAATTTTTTTTTTATTTTATCTTCTTGTCTTTATTTATTTAATTGAATTTATTTTTATTTATTTGTTTTTTATTTATTTTGTCTCACATCTTTATGTGGCGAAAAATTTATTAGTTTGTGAGTGTTATCAGTGTTAATAATAATAATTTCGGAATTTAAAAGGTAATAATGCACTTGTTATTCATGAAATATGAATAAATTGATTCAGATTTAGGACCATCTTCACGATTCTTGACTTTTTGAATCATACTGGTGGTCAGGAATGAAAGAGTTCCGCTTTTTTGCCACCACTAATTTCCATAAAAAATTTCTGCTCTATAAAATCACAAAAATAATATAAGAAATATGATACAAATTTCTGTATTGAAACACTTTTGGCAGAAAAAGCAGAACTCTTTCTTTGCTTGGGCGACGTTTCTTTGGGATATAATAGAAAGTCTAATACTTATTTTGATTATACTTTTTGCTATTTCTCTTTTAATTAATTTATGGCAATACTTCATTTTCTATTTATATTTCTAACATATGGGAATTTTTAAATGCTGTTTACTATTTTACAAGTACATTTTTTTAAATACTTTATATATATAAGGATCTAGTCAAATATATATAGAAGGGATAATTTTTAAGATTTATTTATTTGTTTATTTTTATTTATTTATTTTTTTTTTCAAGCGATGCTCTCTGGATTAAAAAGAAAAAAAAAAACCTTGGCTGACTGTTATTAACATAAACATTTATTTATTTTATTTCACATCTAAAAATTAATTCTCATTGTGTGTATTTATGCAAATTTTCCTCTCATACTGCCATGTTAAAAACTGGGGAAAAAATGGGATGAAAGCGGCATATTTTGAAGGATTGATCCTCAAATGTAATTAGCACCAATTTAAGTCAAAGTCCAACTAAATATCTAGTTAAGTTAAATTGTATTAAATTGTTCATAGAATACAGCGTTCAAAAAATTGCTGATACACACAAAGATAGATAGATAGTTTTTTAATGAAGTCAAATCGTGTTCAGAACATATCAAAACGTGTAAAACAACCGAAAAACGGGAGTCGAAAATTTTTACGTATCAAATACTTCTTTCTTATACATGCAGAACAAAGTAAAAATAAAAAGGTTACAAATTTATAATTGTCCTAATAACTTTCCCACAGTTATATTATACAAATATAAAGTTGGATCCATAAACTTATTAGCGCTATTAAAATAATAATAATAAGAAATAATAAGAATATAATTAGAAAATTAATGACTATCATAGCTCATTTTAAACGGACCAACGAGATATTTGCTGTACTTTTCTAGAAATCCTAATATTTTAATAATAATTCTAAAATCAAAGGCTTCTAAAAATGATTAAATAAAAAACACAAAACCAAATTAAAAAATGAATCACTTACTCTTACACATTTTATGAGATCATTTAACTTTTTAGTATCTTGTACGCCGCAGACTTGGCACGAAATGGCGAAGCAAAATGAGAGGGAATTTCAAATCAACAGCAGGTGAATCGCAGCGCCCTCTATGCATTCGAAATGCAAGTGATGGTCCGGTACCGGCCTTATAAATTGTGGCCGCAATATGGCAAACATAATGTTGGCCGTGTTCTGGTACCCTGCAAAAGGCCAGCTGTTATTATGCCGCTTCTGAACCACCGGCCTTTTCACTGTAGGCTGGCTTCAATGCTGGCAGCCGTAAGCGGCCCACTGCTTCAGCTACATGTGGCAACCTGCAGCTGATGGCAAGTGCAAGATGCCAGCTGTAGGCCAGGACGAGCCCATCAGTATAAGTTTTGCTGGGCTGTCTTATTATTACTATTTTTTCTTTTCTTTTTTTTTTTTTTTTTTTTTTTTTTTTTTTTTAAATTATTATTATTATTTTTTTTTTTTTTCAATATGGTAATTTCTTTTTTAATGTAATTTTCTTTATTTTCAGTTTGTAATTTAATTAGAATTTAGTTTTAATATTAGTAGCTTAAATTTCGTTTTTAAATGCTTTTAAAAATAAATTATTTTTATGAGAATTTTAAAAGTGGAGTGATTTTTATTTAAAAGTATCAAATTAGAAATTTTCAATTGCCGATGTATTATATATATATATATATATATATTGATTAAGGTGGTAGTGTTTGAATGGCTGTTTGAGTGGAATGCTAAATTAAAAAGGAAAAAAAATGGAAGCTTTGTTGCGTTTACGTTAATTAACATTTTATTTATTGACTCTAAAGCTAAATTTTTACCTTTAAATTTGAAGTTAAAATAAATAAATAAATAAATAATTTAATGAAAAATACTCGTTTTAATTTTGTTATTATGATTCATAGAAACATACAAACTATAGTTTCATGAAAAAAAAAAAAAAAAAAAAAAAAGTAATAATAATAATAATAATAATAATAATAATAATAACCTTAAAATTAATAAAAGCTAATAAAATAGTAAAAGCTTATTTTCATCAAGCTATAAATAAATTAGATAAACATTAAGTAGCGGATTTTTATCAAAATGAAGTTTTTTTTTTCTCCCTTCCTAAATTAACTTAAATGTTTCTAACAAAGTTTAATTAATATAAGTTAAGAGTAAAATAAATTATAATTGCTGTATTGGTATTTAGCAAATTGTTTTTGTCTCAGTCTGGACGAATTTGCTTTTGCATTTTATTTTTATTTTTACCCAGAAGATGTCAGCTTTGCAGTAAATTCTGGCAACGGGAGTTGTCTCTACAGATATAAAATCTATAATTTTGATTTTGATTTTTTTTTTTTTTTTTTAAGGGTCTATAATATTTAATAAATATTCATTATGCTGATAAATAATCCTTACTTGATATTACTTACTTCTGCAATTGTAATGTAGATTGCTTATGGTTAATTAAAATAAGTTTAATTAATAATTATTGTTCGTAGCTCATAATGATAGCTTTAACTAAACTGCGTGATTGCTTAAATATTTAATACTAATTACGATTCGTGTGTTTTTATACGCTTGCTTTAAGAATTTTTTTTTTTTTTTTTTCCAAGGTTGGGTCACATTTTGTGTATTTTGTGTAATATTGCTTGTCAAAAAATTAAACCTTGCATTTTTTAGCTCAATGTCGGGGTGGTGACTCCTGATGAATTACCTCTACAATCTGAGCAATTTATTTTATTTTATTTATTATTAAATTATTTTATTTTATTTTTAATTATTACTCACTTATATGTGTCCTGTTCTATAAATTTAGTTTTCTCTCTATCCCCCCCCCCCCCCCAATTTTCTTAAGGTCAGTTTAAATAGAAAATTTTTCAATATAAAACTCCTTCTTTTGATGTTTCTGCATGCTTTTCGTTTTTATTAGAATTATTTTAAAATGAATATTCTATTTTTCAAACCTAAATTAAAAAATACTGATCAAATTGGCTTTTGTAGATTTTTGTGGCAAATTGTTCATCTGTTCATTTTTTTGTTCTCTTTCTTATTATTATCATTATATATATATACATTATAGATCAAAGTTTTTTGTTATCAAATAAAGAAACACAGTATTTTTTTAATTACTAATTATCTTCTTCCTTTTTTATATCCCGTTTACTTTTTTTTGTCATATTAGATATTTAAAAAAAGGAAAAAAAAAAAAAATGGACTTTAAAAATTCCTTGCCTGAACTTTCTCAAAAGTTTTGCCGAAATGACGTAATTTTCCCTAATTTGGTACAATTATCTACTCTTGGGGAAAAAAAAGGCTATTAAAAATATTAGATTGTATAAGTCTTTCTTTTTGAAATAAATTAAAAACAGTTCACTTAAATTTGTCCCAAACAAAAATTATTCCATGTGACTTATAAATTAAGAGAAAAAGCAAAATTGAAAGTTGAAAACGTGGAATGAGCTCTATTTATTTATAAAATTATATTTAATGCTTGTAGTCACCAAAACGATAGTTATTAGAATAATTCGCATTACTTATGTGCCAACTTGTGACATTTTATACTTCGCAACAAATTGATTTCAAGATTGAAGATTTTGTTTTAAAGAAATTTAGATTGAAGATTTCGTTGAAGATTTTAGTGTGACATGTGACATCCATTATAAGTATCCTGAATAGCAGAAATTGTACTCCCCCATGTTTTTCAAAACATTTCCAGTGATAAGATTTTTTTTTTTTTTTTTTTGTACGTATATTTTCCTACAGAAATATTTATGGTATTTTCATAGTAACGTGTCGTAAAAGTAGGATAAAAGGTTATTGTATAAAATATAAATAAAGGTAGAAAAAAAGGCGGAAATTTAACATCCCTGAAAGTGGCTTTGATTTCTTCAAAGAAGTTCGGGGTGTACGTACGTCTCCTGCTAAAAAACTCCTGAAAGTTTGATTTGATAAACAGTTTACTTATGGAAAAAGGATTTCCTCCATTTTCTTTTTTTTCGGTAAAATTTTATTTATTGGAAAAAAGGGAGTTGAAATGTTTGTTTCAGGGATTTTTACGTTACGCTAAAGCAACACAGTAAGAAATTCGTTTCACTCCTAGAAATGGTCTGGAGTCGGGTGCCTAAAGTAGTAAACCATTCTAGGCACCCTAGTTTGGAATTATGTCATCAAAATTTCTATCTGCATCGAAGGGGAGATCGCTTCGGTACCCCGTTTCGGTAACTCACAGAGATTTTGTTTTTGCGAAGCGTGGAGGACATAGCAACTTATGTCAAAATTCTACAAATGGAATTGTGAAAATCTCCTGGAATTTAAACAATTTGTTATTCATTTCAGTAATAGGAAATTGAACAAAATTATAAAGCCTTTTATTTTTTAACAAAATTATTTAACCCTATTTAATTTCCAAAAAAATTCCGCTTTTTTTTTTCTACCAGTATTTTCATATCGAAAACTTTATCGTATTTTTACAGTAATGTGTCGTATTAAAATAGAATAGATCATTGTGCAAAAAAAAAAAAAAAAGACGTAAAATCCTCATTCTTGAAAGTGTACGGAAAGGGGGGCGAACAGTATGAATCCTGCTAAAATGTTCCTGAGAGCATAAACTGTTGATTTGTGGAAAAAAGACTTCCTATTTTGGCTAAAAATTTAATTTGTTGGCTAAAAATGGGTATTTCAATATGTCCCATGAGTCTATAGACATTTTAAAAAATTATAATAAGATTTTCTGACCCATTTTGGATTATAAACAGAACTTTCCAATTTGAAACATTGCTTTACCCAAATATCTTACAAATTTTTACCTATTTTAGATTTTTTTTTTTTTTTTTTTTTTTTTTTTTTTTTTACAGTGTAGGGTGTATGACTATTTTCCTTCATATAGTATGTTCTTTAATTTAACGCTATTCTACTTGAAATAATTTGAGCTTTGAGCTTTGAGCTCATTCACTGTAAATATCTATAAGTACTAGTATCACCAAAATCTATAAACGTCTTTCGATGGTTACCTATAACATGCATATAAATTTTCAGATCAATCGGATGAGGCATTTAGAAGCTATCGCATTGTAAATAACTTCAGCCCATAAACCACAATGATAAAGTATTTTTCTTTGTGTCCCTGTGTAAAAGTGTATAAGTGTTAAATTAACCAGAACCTCTAAGGTTTGTGCGACTGTGACCTGTAACATGTGTATGAATTTTCAGTTGGTTCAAGTAAGGAGTTTACATGCAATCACACATTAAATAATTTGATTTCATAGGTCATAATGATAAAGAATTTTTCTTTGTGTCCGTGTAAAAGAACTATAAATGCTAGATTCACCAAATTTTATACAGTTCGTAAGACAGTGACTCATAATATGTGTATGAATTTTCAGTTCAGTCCAGTAAGGCATTCAGACACAATCGCACTTTAAAAAATTTGGGCCCATAGACCATAATGATAAAGATTTTTTCTTTGTGTCCTTGTAAAAAAAAAAAAAAAAAAAAAAAAAAACTCTAGTGCTATAGTCAAAAAAAGTGCTATAGTCACCAAAATCAATATGGTTCGTGCTATGGTGACCTATAACATACTTACCAACTTTCCGGTCATTCGAACAAAGCGTTTAGACGCTATTGTGTTCACTCACATGCATACATACATCATCGTAAAAACGGTAAATATGAATTCAAAGGACCTCAAAACCAGAGTTTAAACTGCCATTAGTTTTT
The DNA here is from genome assembly GCA_963930645.1 of Salticus scenicus. Lineage (NCBI taxonomy): Eukaryota > Metazoa > Arthropoda > Arachnida > Araneae > Salticidae > Salticus > Salticus scenicus. The sequence continues at coordinate 18,037,858 of OZ005649.1, forward strand.
TTAGCATTTTGCTAAAAGGTATCATATTTTGCTAAAACATGTTGGTCAAAATTTCGCTAAAAAGCTAAAACTGGATAACTGTATAAAATATCTCTATATAATAACTCGGATTTTTTTTTTTTTTTTTTTTTTGTAATATTTGCAGGCAGAAACTACGAAAGGACTGAAATTTTTGGGAATGATTATTTATACATTAATTTGGATTTATTTTTAATGATTGAATTTAAATGCAAAAATATTTAAAAGTATATCAGAATTCAGAATTTGATTCATAGAAGTATTCTTAGCACTAGTATTTCACGATTATCCACCACTACACTTTACTTAATTTTTCAATTGCTTTTTCATTATACACACATGATATGAGTACCTCTTTTTCTATTATTAAAATCAAAACATAGTTTCCCTGATTCATATTTTTAAAGTCACAAAAATGGATGCTTGGTTAAAATCATCAATGAACAAAAGAATAGAAAACAAAACTGAGGATAACAAAGCTAAGTAAAAGAAATCAATGGTATCCAAAGAATTAACTTTCGAAAAAGCTAAAATAGGGCTTGCCTATTTTCGCTAAAATGATAAAGTAATTTTTTTGCCAGTTTAAACCCTGCTCAAAACATATAGAAACACCAAAATCTGAAACACGGATTTTTGACATGATTACAATACTTTCCTCACTATAGTGTTTGGAAAGTAAAAATACATCATTCAACCGAGCGATTAGAGTATATCACTTATCAACCGCGTAATTACAGATACTTTATGGTAATGCCCTGGGTCTCAATTTCGGAACCTAGCCTGGTCATTTTCATCCTATTAAAATTATTTTGATCTTTTCATCTAAAAAGTATATCTATTATTTTAAAGCTGAAGAAAAATTTCCTATATATAAAACATAAAAAATATACTAGAAGCAGAACTATGCATATGAATATTTGTTTTGTGATTTTAATTATTATAACTCATGTTTATGAAAGACAATAAATGAAGAAAAATGCATAATTTTTCAATCTCATCAAAGAAGAAACTTTATAAAAATGAAAAAAGCTTTTTTATCCCGTAGATACGCATACATCGAGACATTTTTCTTTTCTTTTCTTTTTTTTTTTCTTTTTTAATCTTGTTGTTAGTTGCCCATAGAATAAAAGATTATTTTTATTTCTAAAGTGTTTTCATATTCTTATACAAGACTTCGCATTCTTTATGGATGTTAAATGATATCGTTTTTATATTAAAAATTCAAATAGCACAGGCAAATGAATAATTCAAAAGGGAAAGAGATGAAGCGAAATATATTTAATAAAATTTCCCTGTCCTTTTACAAAATGAATTATTGATTTATTCTCAATTTTCGAAATATTTAATATATTAATTTCTTTTATTAATAACTTAAGAATTTTTATATATAGTTTTACATGTGCCTTTTTTCCAGCTTTAATCTGTTTTATTATTATTATAATTTTCTTAAATTGGTAGACTAACAGACTAACAAACTAACGGACTAACACCCTAGCACACTAACAGACATCCTACAGACAAACGCCATACAAATTTTGTCGTTTTCGGATTACTCACACCCGAAAACGCGTAAAAAAGTCAAAACACCGAGGTCGAAAAATTTCACGATTACCTAAGTTCCCCATACGTATAGTACAGCGTCTAGAATAAACAGTGTGGGAAGCGGCAAATAAAATTGTACTAAAAAATTTAAGCCTGTCACCAGATGTCATTGTAATCGAAGCTAGTGTCCCGTCATCAAAACTGAGACTTCCTATTGGTTAATTATATGCTTAGATCACGTGATTGAACTGACGAAAAAGGGAAAAACCAATCAGGTCTTCGATTTGAGCAATATCTTCGATCACAGCGACATCTGGGGAAGCTTAATTTTTGTAGCATTATTTTAACATTACGGTTATAGGCGATTTCCACACTGTTTATTCTAGACGCTGTACCTATAGTATGATGGGGAACTAAAAATATGAAACTTAAATAACAGTAGTAATGTGTGACGAAAGGATTTTTCAATTCCTATCATTCTATGATGAATTGTAAGCGTTTATATTTTTAAACAAATATTGAATCAGTTTTAAAATGAAAATTTTAACCATAATTTTTTTCGTACTTAATTTTACAAAATTGCGTCGAGATTAAAAGGTATGCCATGTGCCTTATTAGTTCCCCATCATACTATAGGTATGGGGAACTTAGGTAATCGTGAAAATTTTCGATCTCGGTTTTTTTACTTTTTTACACGTTTTCAGGTGTGAGGAATCCGAAAATGACAAAATTTGTATGGTGTCTGTCTGTAGGGTGTCTGTTAGTGTGTTAGTCCGTTAGTTTGTTAGTCTGTGTACACGATATCTCAAGAACAAATTGTCGCAGAGAGGTCAGATCATTTTTAAAATATTACTTTCGACACTGGCAAGAACCCTATTCATTTGCAGCATTCGAATTTAAAAACTTCAGCAGTTATTCGAAATTTACGATTTTCTTAACATGGGAGAATAGGACAAAAATTCACTTAAACGTGCATTAAATGGAAACTTTTTGACTGTAAAAATGTCACACCAGTTTTAAAATATCAGTTTTGATGCCAGAATGAACATCAGTAACTATAAATATGCTACTTTGAAAATTTCGCAAGTTATTGGAAAAGTTGCGAATTTCTTAACATGGCAGTATAGGGCAAAATTTCACACAAACGTCAATTTTGAGAGATATTTTCATCGTAAAGATGTCAGACTACTTTTGAAATATTATTCAGGACACTGACATGAATATTAATGACTATGAATTTTCCAATATAAAAATTTCGTAAGTTATTGGAAATTTACGAATTTAACATGGCAGAATAGAGCAAAATTTCACATAAACGTCAATCTTGAGGGATATTTTCATCGTAAAGATGTCAAACCACTTTCGAAATATTGTTTAGGATACTGGCATGAATATCATAGACTATGATTTTTCCAATTTAAAAAATTCGTAAGTTATTTGGAATTTACGATTTGCTTAACATGTCAGAATAAGGCAAAATTGAGCATAAACTTCCATTTTGAGGATCATAAATACATTAGACAACTTCAAAATTTTTATGATATTTGTTTGAACATGATTGAATACAAATATTCTAATAGGAAAATTTCGTAAATAATTCGTAATTTACGATTTTATCAACATAGCGAAATTGTAAATTTTTCACATAAATATGAATTTTGAGGATTATTGCATAGGAAATAGTAGCATGAAAACTAAACAACGGAATTGACCCTGATAAAATAAATTAATAG